>VXAU01005306.1:343734-388727 GCA_013399695.1 Formicarius rufipectus
GGCGGCTGCAGCGGGGGGAGAGGCACGGAGCTCCCTCTGGCAGGGGGGGAGAGCTCCTGAGCCCGCGTCCCCTTCCCCGTAGCCGCGACCCCTGCCCCGGTGACCTGTCTCGGGGGAGCTGTCCCGGTGTCGCGGGGGGCTGTCCCGGTGCTGTCGCCGACTGCCGCATCCCACCGGACTCCCGGGGGCTTTGGGGGTTCCTCGCAAGGAGGGTGCTGCGGTAAATGCACCGCCCCGGTGAGGTGGTTCATCCTGTTGAGGTCACAGATGTTCCTGGAGATTGCCCCAAATTTGGATTCGTGATCTTTGGAATCCGGTAAAATCAGCAGGATCAGATACTCAAAGTGGGCTTTGAAGGAAGGAAAACAACATTCCGTGTACCTTGACCCAACAACAGTGACGTGCTCCGTGTTACCACCAGCCCCGTACCGAGCCTGCAGGTCCCGGGCAGGACTCCTGCCGTCTCCTGCCTCTCCTCCCCGGTTTCTGCTGCCGGACCGTCCCTGTCTCCCTCCTGGAACTCCACTTGCTGTACAAGCGGGGCTTTGCGGGACTTGCCTCAGTTGTCCCAGCCCAGCTGTGCCTTCCCAGGCATTGTTTCCCCCGGCGTGGGAGGGACAAGAGCCGCTTTGAACACACAGTTGGACCTGACGTCACTGCGTGGAATATAAATAGAAGGACAATGCCTGGGTCTGGTAAAAATAGGCATTTGTTGTTGGTTTGGTTTTTTTCTTTTTTAAAGTATGGAGAAATTCTGTGCCTTAAAAGAATTTTCCTGAAATATTCAAAGAATTAATGGGACGTTAAGGCACCCTCATTGCATCTGCAGGGATACCTCTAAAACTTAGAGCCTGCTCTCGTTTATTTCTATTCGTGGATTGAATAAATTATTTTCGTTCTGTCCATCTCATTTATTCTCTTAAATGGGAAAACCTTGGGGGGTGGTCATGACAGAGGATTAGAAGAAAGGAATATCTCAACTCTGTTGTGTCAGCAGCTGCTGTGCAATCCTGGGTGGATCTCTTCCTCCCTCCTCCATCCACACAGAGAGAACTCCAACATGTTGCAGCCACCTGAAGTTTTGGGGTGCTCAGCAGGAAGATGGTTCATGTGCAACACAGGTTCACTTGATCTTGGTGGAGGGAACTCTTGAGATCCTTCTGCTCCAGTCAAGCACTGCTTTTTTTAAGCTGGTGCTGGACTCTGAGAGTTTCTCCCCCTGTATGTGCTTTGAAAACAAGTGATCTGGGTTGTGTCACTTCAGCATCCAAATCCTCTGATTTTCACAGCCCTTTGGTCTTGTGGACGGGGATGACCTTTGAGCTCCTGACCTAATAGCACTTCACCCACTTGAAACACCTGTTTGAGAAGTGGATTTATCACCTATGGGGTGGAAATACTCCAAGTGCTGTGACTGACCAGCTCATGGGATCCCTGCTGGGGTCAGTCCTGGCACCTGGGTTGGATGGCAGGCTGAGGAATGCTAACCTTTCAGGTAGCTCAGGCTGGACTACCTTGAAAAGTTTCCATCCCTATTTGATCTCTGCCATTCAGTTTACATCCCAGACACAGTCCCTGTGCCCATCTCAGTGGATACAGAGAGCTCTGGGGGATATGGTGCAAGGACAGAGGAGCCACACTCAGACCCTGGAGCTCTGGGCACACAGCCAAGCCAGGCAGTTTTGGAGGACATTCTGGTGTTCTCACATGCACACATCCCTCGTGGAAAAGATGCTCAGGCTCTGGATGGGACTGGCACAATGGAGAACTTCTCTGCTTTTTTTCCCCCTCAGCACAGCAGAACCATCTACAGAAATGCTTAGTGAACAAGTAATTTGAATCCTCACTGCTGTGGTGCAGCCCCGAGTGTCTGCAATGTCTGTGCTACCCTTTTCATTGAGTATAACAGTAAATGTGAGAAGAAAAAATAACCTCTCTGTCCTTTTAAATCACTGCAGGGAAAGATAAATCAGGGCTTCAGCCTTGTCTTGGTTCTCAAGTGCCTTTCTTAATTTTTTTTATCTTGAGAATAGAATGTAAAATTGATATTGGTACCTATGAAACAATAGATACCAATTGCTTTGTGTCCTTATTGAAGTAGCTTCCAGTTTCTCAGTCTTGCAAAATTTCCAGCACATTAATTTGGCACAAATGATTTATAGCTGATGAGCAATTAAAGTATAATTTCTTTCAGCATTTCAGGCTTTGTGACTAGACTACTAAATGATTTTGCAAGCTTGCTCTATCATTACAGGATAGCAGTGGGATGAATTCACAGGAGAAATTTATTCCTCCTTGCAGACCCAGCATCTGCTCTTACTGCAAATTGGAGCACTTCTTGCATTCCCCAGATAATTTTCTCAGCATATCTTTTGTAAAGTCTTTGTTTGGACCTACAAGAGAGCTTTACTCTGAATTTCAGTGACAGTTTACTCTGACATTACAAAGTCTCTTCAAAATACCTGTTCTGTCTGGAACCTTTGATGTAGACTGATGCTTTGCTTAGACCTGTCAAGGTATTTCAAAACAAGCAGCAAACAAAACCTTTTTTTTTTTAATTTTTATATTTGGAAGGTTAGGTCCCAGAGGCAAGTGTGGTGGAGAAAAATCAGATGAAAGTCCTGGCTACAAAGAGTCCTCACATCCAAGTTGTTTAAATGTCAGCAGGTGACATTTAGCTAACCATGTCTTGATTCTGCTCAAGTGGAGGTGGAAAGAACCAGAGTAGCTTCGTGTAGACACTTCACCTTTGAGGAAAGGACATGACAGGTGTAGTTGTCAACCCTGCTTGGTTTTGTGAGGGACAAATAGCATGGAAATGAGCAGAAAGAGAAGAAACAAAAAAACTCAAGAGACCCAGTTTTGACTGTAGAGCTGGGAGCTACGCAGGGCTGTTTGCTTGTAGGAGCCTTGTGGGATTCCCCTTGATAAGCACAATTAAAACGTGCACTGACCATACGTGTGACACGATTCTCTTCACTACCACCTAGTGGGAAACTGCTTCATAACCCAACTCCGGAGCTGCTCCTGTTCTCCATCCTCATGCTGACGGTAAAACAGAGTAAGTGAGGGGGAACAAACAGACGACTGTGAAAGAGAACGGTCCTGCTTCCCCTTGTGGGTGGAGGAAGGTGTAGAGAGAGCCTGTCATTTAAACCCATTGTCACACACTGACTCCAAGCTCTGCCTCCAGCCCAGTTCCTCCTGGTTGTTATACCTTCCTTAGCCTCAGTTTCACTGAGACTCCCGAAGTTTAACAGATATAAAGAGTAAAATACTTGTCCTTCTGAATGCAACTGAAACCTGCAAATAGTGGTAAGGAGAAGTCTGGATCTCAGTCAAAAGGTGGCCTTGTACCTTCTTGGCTCTGGAAGTTTTGGTTGTACTACTGAAAGTATGGAAGAAGACACCAGTGAAAAAAACCACCTTCCTTCTCTGTAAAATCAGGTTTTTCAATTGTTATCATTTATTTACAGCAAAGGCGGCTAAATTAAAGCATAAATGGGGTTATATTTGAACTTTAAAACCGTGTATTTGAGCGAGTCCTTCCCCACTGAGATACTCGGTGTGGGCACAAACAGCTGAAATCCAATGCTACAAAAACAACATATAAATGACAATTATCTCAGATTTTTCACACTCCTGTGTGCCTTTTGGGACTAAGCTCCTAAAGCACAAATAATAACCAGTTTTGGTACTCATGTAGCTTTCCTACCCCAATAACAGAAATGAGGGTGAACATTATCATAATAGTTCTCACATTTCAAGGAGGTGATTATGTTAATATGGTTCAGGCCAGTAAAACATTTAGCAGTCTCAGCAGGAAGAACATTAAAATGGTAAAGAATTATTAAAAGAACCATTTCTCTGTGTTTCTTTTGCCAATGGCAATTTTACCACCCTATTCAGGGAACTATATTAGCTCCCCGTGGAAGCACTTTTATCATAAATACAATTAGGGTTTTTTTTCTGTATGCTTCTTGAAGCCACATTACACTGGCTTTATTCCACAAATTACTGTATTTTTCATTGTGTATGCTTAAGAATGGATATAATTCACCAAATGAAAACATCAGAGGTAAAAATGGTGTTGATACAGGACGCCAGGCTTTGGGAGTCTATCCTGCCTTCTGTGCTGTTCTCCTGGCCCTTACTGTGGGTTTGCCCAAGTGCAATAAGCAGAGCACAGACCAGTAAGCATAAAATAAGAGTAATGTTCCAATAGTGTACCCATTTATATTTTCATGCAGTTGTTTTCAGTGTTAAGTAATCCATTTAATTAGTAATTCAATATTACATGTAGGAGAGAAGGCATTAATTTGGAACAGTTCATCAAGACAGGCTATTATTTACCAATAAAATAGAATTTCATTAGAGGAGCCCAAGACATCCTCGCCTAGAAGGACATTGGAGAATGCTGGAAAGCCAGTTTTTTAAGATTACTGTCACAGTGTTATCACACTGTCTGCTCCTTCAGGAGAATAAAATAGTTTCTAAAAAATGCATAGAAGTTATATTGAAGGGTAGTAGGACAAAACAAAATGTTGAACACAATACTCTTTATTAAACTTGCCATTAAAATAAAATAGAAATCAGACTTCTTGTGACTACTGGTATATTTTTCCAGTCTACATCCAACCTGATTTGTTAATGTAACATTGCCTGTGAGCTTGCTATTAAGATGACCAGATTAGTGCTGTAAAGCTGATTGTGTCTTGTCAGTGAAACACTGAATTTGAGGGATCTCAACCACCAGATTAATTACACCTAAGGAAAAACAAGCAATTCTGCAGGGAAAGAAATACAGACCCAAATACTGCAAACATGAGGAAAACAAGCAGGTCTAACTCAGTGTCTCTGAACTTTAGAAGTTACTCCTCTCACAGTTACCAAGATCTTATTAACCAAGGTGACTTGAGAATCAAGCCTGGCAAACTGCTGCAGTTCAGGAAATCAACATATACTGAGCACTGGTAATGGATGAAGATGGGTTAGCAAATTCAAACACTCATTCTCAAGGCACAATCCCCGAGTACAATTCAGTTACAGGAGAACATTGCCTGGATTATGGCCAGACTCAGCAATTGAGCTCTTGCTCTACTACTAGAATGATAATCTAGCTGGTAAAAGCTCTGCAGCTTCCACTCTTGAACTCTGCTGTTCTCACCACCTCACAACTGCATTTCGTGGCACTTGCAATAATCTGAGAAACAGGATATTGCATCCTTAGTGCCAGGCTGTAATATAGGGATACTGGCTGTTCTGCAGCAGAAATTCCCTGCATTCTGACCACCAGCAATTTATAACATATAAGAAACACTGAAAACCTCACTGAAGAGTGTGAAATACTCAGTGAAACAACCATCCAGTGGCACAGCCTGGCAGGTTCTAGTCAGTGGAACGAATAAAGTGGGTAAATTTGCTTTATCTTTTGCTATTTCTCCAGGCTCCTGCAATTTAAAATGGACAATTCTAATAGACCAAGGGAAAAAACTCTTCAGGATAAAGTGATAGAGAATGTTTACCTCCTCATCAGATTTTGAAAGGTTTCCATATTCAGCTAAGGGTTCTCCACATGGCATCCAGTTGCAGTGTTCAGTGAGGTCCTAACATGCAAACAGATGTTCATTTCTGGTTTTATAGACTTCAAAGTTCACTGGTTTCAAAAAAAAGCCTCTACAGCTGAAGGTCTTCAAGGCAAGCAGCAGCATCAGGACTGCCGTGTGTCTAAGGAACCCTTGAAACCACACGATATGGACAGATAATTTGTTGCTGTGCTTTCTTCTCTTTACAGCTTCCACTGACAAATGTTGCTGTTCTTTGTTTAAACTTAATGGTCTATGTCTCAGTCTCCCCTCAAGCATTCAACAGGTTTATACACTTACAGAATAGAGGTTGGACAATCTTTCAAAGAGAACAGTGGTAATATTTTCCATCTTAGTTTACATAAAAGAAATAATTTCTGAAGAGAGGCAAAAATAAGTAACAGAGTGTGACAGTATCTCCTCTGTCACATATTGCAAGAGCTCCACAATCTGTTGTCTTTGTTTGCAAAGTCCTTGAATTATAAGGACATGTCACGCAGAAACTATGTCACGGTAGGATACTGTAATTAGAATTGACAATTACTGTTACCAGCCAGTAATGTTGGCATTTCTAGTGGGAGCTGGGGGGGAATAGAGGAAAATGTGAGTAAAGGAAATGTGATAACAAGTAAAATGCATGGAAATTTTATCAAAATACTGATAGAACAATGCCAAGCTCTCCATTCTTTAAATACTCTTTATTAAAGAGTATGATCCCCCCTCAAAAAAAAAATCTTTAGAAGTCAAAGGTGTCTCTTTACATGAATGTTCACAGGAAAACGACTTACGTGAAATGTTTTTACGTGGGCTCTGGATTTTTACTTCTTTTTAGCCACACAAAGAAAGTCTCCTGTATCCACCTGAGCTTTGTTAACGCCCTGCAGGGAGGGCACGTGGTACTCTGGGAGCAGATCATATCTGAAATAAAAGCCAAGAGTTGCCAGCAGTTCCACCCCAGCCACTATGCCCGGAGGGAGGACGGTCTGTCCCAGGAGCTCTGTCCTGCTCCTGTTGCCTCAGGAGCAGGGAGAGCACAGCTGATGGTGCCCATGAAAGGGAAATGGGGGCCAAGGTCCTCTGCAGCATTGTCTGGGGACAGTACCCAGTCTGGGGACAGCCCTACCAGGCTCCTCTTAGCTTAGGTTCGATGGGAGTGTGTAGACACAGGTAGCTGCTTCTCAGGAAGCCCCCATTGAGACAACACCTTTAAATCCTCCCAGGAATCATTCACAGGAGATGCTTGTGCATTGAGGCCACATGTGCACATCAAGTCATCCCCTAATTTAGCCACTCGGAGTAGACAGATTCGTTCATATCATTTCAGACCAGGAAAGACAATGTAGTTATAAGGACTCCTGGAGAACTGCATTAAGTCACTACAGTCGAGCCAGAGCCATGTGTTAGGAAGTCACCCAACAGGTGGGAGCAGAACCTCAGAGCAGGGCTGGTATCAAGAAGGAGCAGAGGAAGATGATAAATGGGAACCACAAGCCTGCCCAGAGCACTTGTTGGAAGCAGAGGGCAGCTGATGATAGGGCAGGGATTTTGAGCATGAACCAACACCCAGAGCTAATCCTTATCACGTCCACCAATCATGGGCTCAGAGGGGCAAGGCCTGCACTCCCCTGAATTACATGGGAACACTGCTCCTGCTCATTGATGAAGCAATAAACATAGCAAGTTAAAATGAAAGTACTTGCATATCAAGATATCCAGCAAGCCAAAGCCAGAGTGAAAAAGAGTTGATGCTCTGCCACAGAATTCAGATGGAGCTCCAGAACATCCTTGGGAACATCCATGGACCCAGCGACCACACTCCTCTTCTTGGGGGTGGCACAAAGGTCAGTGAAACTCCAGAGTGGCTTCCTCCCAGCCCAAAGGGCTCAGACTGGCTGAACTCCACCACTGCCAGAGCTCTGAGTGGCCTCTGCGATATTCCAACAGCAGCTCCTTCTCCTGAGCCACCCACAGCTCTTCCTGCTGGGAACTCCACCTCCTCCCTTCTCCAAACTCAACGGAGCCAGAAGAAAGCCATGCTTCTCCACCCCCATCTTCCTAGTTTTCTTTCCATAGCTCACTCTTCCATGCTGCAGACCTCCTATCCTTCATTTTCCTCTCCTCCTCTCTCCCGCTCCCTCCCTTTCCCCCTCCCCCTGCACTTTGTGAACCGCTGTGGCAATGCTGAAGTCCAAAGTTCAGTAACTTGCTAAGCACACAGATAAATATGAACCTTGGAGAATTTACATTGCTCCAATGTAAACAGATAGCCAAGGGTCCCTTTATCAGCACTGGCTCAGGACAGTCGTGGGGGGTCTGAAGTGGCTCAATTTTGTATTTTGTGTTTTTTGGGGGGGTGTAAAGGTGGGAGGCTGCGCTGTGCCCACTCTCCTGACAGTCGGCCGTGTTACCTCAGGAACATGGTGTAGGGAAGCTGGAAGCAGGAGAACCCGAAAGCCAAGAGGCACCAGGCTGAAGACCATGGTCTCGAAGCTGAGTCATCTCCAAGTGGAGCTGCTGGGAGCGCTGCTGGAGTCGGGTCTGACCAAGGAGACCCTGATCAAGGCGCTGAGCGAGGTGGAACCCTACGGGCTGCAGAGTGAGAGTCAGCGCGCCATCAATGCCCTGCAGACAGAGAAAGGGGAGCCCTGTCCCGACATCCCCAACCTCCCCAACGGAGTCGGGGAGTCCCGGCTGTCGGAAGATGAGATCTCGGATGACGGGGAGGAATTTACCCCTCCAATAATGAAGGAGCTGGAAAACTTGAGCCCTGAGGAGGCTGCTCACCAGAAGGCTGTGGTGGAAAGACTATTACAGTAAGGACAGATTTACTGCTCCTCTTTGCTGCTTTCTTGCACTCTCCCTCTAAATCTCTTTTCCTTTCCCCTGCTGCTCAGTTCCCCAGTATTCACAGCTGATCTAGCTGCATAGAGACAGTCTTCTCCATGGCAGGACTAGCAGCCCCCTAACACTCCCAAATTCTTTATAAATGCTCATATTTTCCCTCATCTCACTTAAAATGCATGAAGAAGCCATGGAGCCTCATCACATATTCAACATGCTTATAGCATCAGGCTCCAGAATAGTCCAAGGCCTGTAAAACTTGCAACTCTCTGACTGAATGTCAGGCTTTAGGATTTAAATTTTTAATAAGATTCGCAATTTCAGCCATCAGGAAAGAAAAGAGGGGAAAAAAAGGTCATTCTGAGCTGGTGCTGCATTTGCCTGCGGATGCATGGCAAGGTGAATTTGTAATGTTTTCCCTGCTATCTTTAAGGCAATTAATACTGTTAATTTCACTGGGGTTTGATACAGATTACTGGGCAAAGACAAAGGAAGAGAACTCATTCTTGTCATTCTTCTGAGTGCAAAGTTCCCTGACTTCAGTGGGCATTTTCTTGTTAAAAAGAGCACACACCAAATGCATGCAAAGGTTAAAACCTGGACAGAACACTCTGTTTCTACGATCCACTGCCTGTCACAGCTACAAAGCGCATACACAGCAACAATTACAGCTCTTACTGCCACACAGATTTGCCTTTGCAAAAAGCATTTTAGAGATCAAAAGACAAGAGAAGTTCCCTGAGCCAATAAGCCTCACTATAGACTTGAACATTCACCAGGTCTCCCATTTGGGATTCTTGGGACACAACTCCCATGGGCAACCCAGGAGGGTTGTCCAAGCAAGGATCAGGTCCATCCCACCACCTATCACAGCAATTGTTGCCTGTTTTGGGGGTACTTTGAAATGACAAGCTGATAGAAGACAAAGAGGTGCAGCAACATCCTGCCATCAGTATCTTCACTAAAAATCAATCTGGAGAATTTCTCAGGCTTTCTGATCACTCTCTTTCATGTGCAAAGGAAATAAACAGAAAACGTAACAGCAGAAGCAAACACCAAATGCGCCACAAAAGGCCAGAGCTAGAAAAACAGCATGACAAGAACAAGCATTCACTGTAAATATTTAAAAAAAGCTCCCTGGCAGACTGGGAGTTGATGACTCTGCAGTACCCAAGAGAGGAAAATTCACTGCATCAGCTCTTACCTGGGTGGTGAAAGCATTCCCAATAATTCAGTCTTCTTTCTAGCCCAGTATGTCTCTCATTTCATCCCAACTTCCAGCTCTGTCACATCTTTTAGTCTCCTCTGTTTCCTTTATCTCTTTCACATTCTTTTTACCTGTTTCCCTCTTCTCTCTTTTGTCTCTGCTGCTCTTCCTCCCACTTTGTTGTCTCCTTGGCTGATTCTCCCTCTGGCTCCCACTCTTCCCTTCATCCTTGTCTCCTCATCTTCCTGAGTCTGCGTACAGGTCTTGGGGTAGTTTGAGCCCAGTGGCACCGGGCGGGCCCTGGCTAGTTACTAATTATCCAATGGCTTTATTATTTCTCTTTTGTCTTATAAATTTATAGATGAAAAGACCCTGATAAGCTTTTTGATCATTAACTTCTGATGGTTTATCAAGTGTCTCTCCCCAAAGGAAGCCATGGAAGCTGAAGAAGCCCTCCTGGCTTTGTCCCTTTTCCTGTAATGAGTGGGTGAAGCAGGACTGAAGTGCCATCCACTGTGATCCAAGAACAGACACACGGATGGAGGGAATTCCTTCCTGCCACCCTCACTTCAGCACCAATTCTGGCTTCTGAGCCTCCCTGCCTTTCTAGGATCTTGCTGCTAGTCTGTCCTGTGCTTACTTTCAGCCTCATCACAAGTCTTACCTCTCTTGCAACCCTGTGGTATTAATTATTAATACTTTCTGATGAACAGCCTCATATCTGTCTCTAGACAGACCACTGAGCAACATTCCCATTTCACAAATGGGAACTGAGGTACAGACAAATTCTAGGACCTACCTAATCCCCTGGGACAGCATGGAGAGGACTGAGCAAGGACAAGGATATCCTGAGCCTCACACCTGGTCCTTAACTACAAAAGCTTTACTCTGAAACATCAGAGTTCTCTGTCATCAGACCCCTATCACAGGGTGGAGCAATTCACCCCTGGTGTTGAGGGTGGTATGAAGGGACCAGAAGCCTCAGCTTCAGCAAAAAAATTACAAGTGTACTTATAGAGGAATATAATAGATGGGAATTAATCGAGGTAAAATGAAAATAGCAGGAGGTCTGCATTGACATGGCTCAAATTTCTCATCAAAGGGCCATTGTGTCTGAGAACCCATTCAAAGCATCTGAACCAGAATCAGGGGATGACAATATCTAAGAAGTTGCTACCTACTACCAAATATTTTTGTTTTTAAGATCAGACTTTTCCATTAATAGATGCCTAAAGGTAATGTCCTTAAAGAAGTGTTATGAGTATTTTAAGGCAGGGCAGAACAGTATAGTAGAAATTACTGCCAGCAATACATAAAAGAAAGGCAGGTAAGAATCTCCATGCCCAGGGATTTCCAGTAAAAGGTCAATGCTTGGAAAGCTCTTTCAGCATCTACACAAGGATTTCAAATCCAGAAACCAGATGGAGGCACGTCTGCCTTTAGGCAGAAGCCTCTTTGGGCATTATTAACAGTTCCTGGTCTAGTACTATAGACCAGATTTTAACAGAGATTGACTTGTGAGCAGCTATTGCTGATACAAGAAAGTCCCTGTGATAACTGCAGCCATTGCTTGTAAAGTAGAAACAGGAGTGTCCATTGTTAGGCTCCCCAGGAGCTGGAAAGGGGGAAAAGTGACAGCACCAAGAGACCAAATATATCCTCACAGGACCACTGGAGTTGAAACCACAGTTTGAAAAGCTCCAGTCAAAGCTGAGTGAAAGAGGATGTGAGAAGATACACCCTGGTGCACTGGGTACACCCATGGGTGCTGATTAGATCTGGTCCCTACAAAGAAAACATGTTAAAGGCAATGCAGATATTAACAGGGGAATTAACATAATTTCATTTTGTCCCTTCATGTGTCTCACAGATCTTCTGTAAATTTACAGTTTGAATAAAAACATTCTTTCCATATCAGTCTACACACAAAACAAATTGCATCTATGATAAGAAAGAAATTACTCAGTAGGGAGATAGAGCTATGTGGAAAAATTCCCAGATATTCCAAGGGTAGAAGGCAGAAAGAGGCTACCTTGGGGGAAGGGACAGATCCTACAACTGCAGGTAAAGCAAATGGAGAGAGGAACAGCAACAATCCACCTGTAGGGCAAGGGGTGAAATTCCATTAGGAAAGAGAGAAATTGAGATAAGCTACAGATTTCCCCTGGAGGGCAGGGATAAAAGTGTCTTTTCCAGGAGGAAAAAAGAAAACAAAGATATATAATGATAAAGGTTCAGTCTTTCCCCCCACCTTAGAATGGCTCTAGTTGGGGAATCTGGAGATGAAGCTGCCACACCCCTTTCATTTTCACATATAAACCAAGATGAGGCAAACCAGGCCAAGTTCAACAGAAAGGAACTGCTGGGGTGGATGGTCTTACCTTCCCTCTCCACCCAGCCCGGCTCCAGGCTGTGCTCGGGGTTCTGCAGCAGCTCCAGAGGATGGTCCTCAGCACTTCACAGCTCTGAACCTCTGTTTGAGCAGGGGCTGGTCCAAAGCAGCAGTTCAGAACCCACCTCAGGGAAACGAAGGCTTCTCTCACCTGGGAATCTGAGAATGGGAAAGGAGAGACAGAGAGAATGAGGAAAAGGAGGGGAAAGAAGGGAACAAAGGAGAAAGAAAGAGAAAAGTCAGGAGAAGGTGGCAGAAGGTCCCGTGAATGTTACATCTCCAGCTCTCTGGGTTTTCTTTAATGCCAACAACTTGATATTTACTTTCCATTTAAATTTGAGATGTTGCTATAAATTATCAACCAGCCTCTTGTTCCCTTTGAGTTTATAACTAACTACCTGGGTTACTTATTGTTCAGGTAACAAAAGGGAGGTGAAAACGCCCTTAAAAAGTGATCTCAGAACTAAGAAAATGGGAAGCTGACATGGAGAGAGGACCCAGGCCCCCGTGGTGGGGATGAGCCACAGAGAGGGGCTGTGCCCACGTGGCAATAAGCAACTGAGATCAGGACCTCAGAAGAAGGAAGTCAAAACTAACTGTATGAGAAGAACTTGGAGACAGAGATTAGACCTTGGAGATGAATGGGGAGACAGTCTGCACCTGGGGAGAAGGGAAAGCTAAAACGCAGAAAACAGGCTTGGAGATAGAGAAGGAGAGCTTAAGTAAGGCAGACCCATTTCTGCAGGTCTGACTCACTGAAGCAATTGAGAGTTTAGTGTAACTGCAAGCAGGAGAACCAGGTTTAGAGTGAAATCCTCCCCTCTGACAGTCCATGACAGTCTTATGGTCAGTGAAAGAGCAAAGGTTTCAACGTACGATGTCTCAGCCAATGATGGAGGCTCTGCAGGTGAAACTGTGTATTTGGGCAATGGCTTATGACAGGGTTCAGCTGACCAGACTGTCATCACTTGTACTGTGGTGTAGCCTTGGCCTAAGGGAATTGCTGCACTGATACTACAGACTTTGCTTTGACAATGTGCAGAGGAGCCAGGATTTCATACAACTGCTCCAGGAAATCACAGTTCTAAGATTCCTGCACTGCTTTGCCTCACAAAGCTCCCTGCCTTGTCCATAAGAAGACAAAACCCATAGGGCTTTGACCACGTTGAGGAGACTCACAGATACTTCCTGCTTTATTCCTACAACAAAGAAGTGAGGAAGTCAACAGGGGAGACAGAAGGGGCTCATGATTGGGATGCAGAAAAGAACTGACATGTAACACAGGCTTCCATCAGTGGCAGCACAGCCTTTCCTATTCCCATGGAGTCAGAACTCAAATCTAACAGACCAGGCTCCTAGTCAGTCCCAGTCAGGGAAGAAGCTAAAAACCAGAAGCCTCTGGGGCAAATGCTCTGTTGTAAAAGAGAAACAAATGTTCTATTTTAAGCAGGTTCTGCAAAAAGCTGTAACTGACACTGTTTCTGTCACACTTTAACTGCAGTGGAGCTGCTCCTTGGACTGTCAGCCATTGGGAGGCTGCAGAAGAACAGAGATAAGGGTGTTTGTACTGAGGGAACAGGTGTGGACTTTGTCCTCCTTATCACTTTGCAGCCTCCAGCACCTCCTGAGTCAACAGAGCAATGAGCAACAGTTGGTGCCGTTGCTCAGACGTGTGTTCTTGTGACAGTTTCTGCACGATCCCAGGTACCTTTTTTCTCCCCTCTGCTCCTTTGATGCTGGTGTTGAATGTGACACCAGTGTCCTTCCCCAGTGAGCAAACCATTTCCTCTAGACACTTCACACAGAAGGCACGGAAAGATGCTCTTGTTGAAGTGAGCCAGGGGCCTTTCTGCAGAGAGGCTCCTGCACTGCTTGGATTGAGACTGCCTGTTTTCATGGCTTTATTTCTACTCTGACTTTCAGCTCTGGTGAAATCAATATACACAACAAAGTCACAGTCATGTTTTGACTATTTTCCTTAGGAATCTCCATGGATGTTCTGATCAAAGATGATAAAACCCAGAGATTCGCTTTAATTAGAAAATCCCAACTCAAATTAGCTTCTCAAGTTTTGTGTGCAGGTTTGTCATGGTCTGTTCCCTTAGCTGTTACCCCAAAGGAGGGTAGCAATAAGTGGTTTGCCTGTTGTTCTTTATTGTGTTTAGAGGCTCCAAGTGGCTCTAGGTGTGAATCAGTGTTTGAGTAACACATGGCAGATGTGTAAGAACATAATCCTGGATGACTTGTCACGTACACATGCATACAGAGCTGTCATGTCACAGGATAATGACAGCCTGCTTCCATCTCCTGAATTATTGCAAGGCAACCCAACCTGGACCAGAATGAGGGCATGAGCTGGGTTCAGCCTAATATCACAACCAATCTGTCTTACAAGATTTAGTACATCTACCCCAAGCACCTATGCCTTAAAGAGAGGGAGACAGAAAAGTTACGTAGGGAAAGGGAAGAGATCCATAGTCACAGAACATCCATTCGAGTACTGAAGTGCAACATCACCTCTCTCATACATCTCATACTGTTCCTCACTAGCAGAAAAAGTGCTTTAAATCCACATTACTTGTCAGCAGAAAGGTCCATTCCTTGCTCACAGCACTGCTCAGCACCTTCTGTCACTCACAGATGACAACTGCCTAGAGAGAACAGCCCCAGACCTCGTATGAAAAGGAGCACAGACAGCAAAGCCTACGGCCATGCACTGGGAAATTCCCCTGCTAAGTGAAGAGCCTTCTCCTAAGGGGAGATCAAAGTGCCTGCAAAGGGCAGTTCAAAGGAAGGCAGTGCCACATCTTTTGCACTTGATTTCCAATGCCACGCAGACGAGGTGGTGATGACAGGCAGGGCACCCCTCAGGAGGTACCAGTGCACTTCCTTGGAATCCAGGTCTGCCAAGAGAAGGCGTTTGATCTCTCTCCCCTGAGAAGTGTTTTCTGCTCCTTGCAGGGAGGATCCCTGGCGAGTAGCAAAGATGGTGAAATCCTACCTCCAGCAGCACAACATCCCCCAGCGTGAGGTGGTGGACACTACTGGTCTGAACCAATCCCACCTCTCTCAACACCTCAACAAGGGCACTCCCATGAAGACCCAAAAACGGGCAGCCCTGTACACCTGGTATGTCCGGAAGCAGCGAGAGGTGGCCCAGCGTAAGTACCACAACAACTGCTCTCCTCTGTTTCATAAAGGCCTCTGCCCTATTTTCATCATCCTTACTCCCTATTGTTTTCAAGGAAATATGGAATCAAAAGCCTCTTTTAGCAGGAAGCTGTGAGGATTATCTAGGTCAGTACTCAGGGGTGAGGTGAACCCAACAGTGCATGGGAAACCAGTGCCTGGTGCAGCTGTCACCCCCCTGCCCCTCTGCCTGCCTAAGGAGCAGCAAACTAATGCTCCCCATTTGCAGTGGGAGTTCTCACCCATCCTCAGCCCAAAGTAGTGCAGTGGGCAGATGACAGAGACAGAATTCCCACTCAAGAACTATGTTTCTGCAATTCCAGGAAAGCAACAGCTCCTGCAGCTGCAAAAAGCAGCAGAATGCTGTGCTCACTGCCAAAACCAAAAAAACACTGCCAAAACTGGGGAAGGGGCTGGAGCACAAGTCTGATGAAGGAGCAGCTGAGGGGGCTGGGGGGGCTCAGTCTGGAGAAAAGGAGGCTCAGGGGGGACCTTCTGGCTCTGCAACTCTCTGAGATGAGATTACAGCCAGGTAGGGGTCAGCCCCTCCTCCCAAGCAACAAGCAACAGGAGGAGAAGAAATGGAATCGAGTTGCACCAAGGAAGGTTTAGATTGGATATTAGGAAAAATTCTTCACCAAAAGGATTATTAAGCCCTGGCACAGCTGCCCATGGAAGTGGTAGAGTCACCATCCCTGGAGGGATTTAAAAGAGAAAAAAGATTTAAAAGATGTGGCACGTGGGGCCACAGTGGTGGACTTGGCAGTGCTGGGTTAATGGTTGGACTTGATGATCTTAAAGGCCTTTTTCAATCTAATTCATTCTATGTTTTCTCTAAACTCAGCTTCATTTGCTTTCACTACTCCAAGATGAGAGCAGAGATGCAATGCATGCGAGAGAACCATCAGGTAAAGATGGTCCTGCTAGAAACATGAGTTTTAGCTGATGACGGCACTATTTCCACACTATTTAAATTCAGCCCTCTGTCTTGTACAAGATATTCTCCACTGATAAGCTGCATTGGGTCTGCTAGGCACCCAAATAGACAAAACTATTGGAAACACTTCCAAAATGCACACTCCCTTGCCCCTTTGTGCCTGCAGAATTCACACATGCTGGCCAGGGTATCCTGGCAGAGGAGCCCATGGGAGATGACCTACCCACCAAGAAGGGAAGAAGAAACCGCTTCAAGTGGGGTCCTGCCTCCCAACAGATCCTGTTCCAAGCCTATGAGAGGCAGAAAAACCCCAGCAAAGAAGAGAGGGAGGCACTGGTGGAAGAGTGCAACAGGTGAGGGTGGGTGTGTGGCTTTGAGGAAGAGGGGCACTTCAAGGCCCCTCTATGTCCTCAGTGTCTGCCAGTGCCTGTGAGAGGCAGGGCAAAGGCACAGCAGTGGTGTCACCATGACACCAGCCATGCTGGACTGATGAAACAGAGCATTCCCTGTGCACAAAGGATGTCTCGTGTCTTGCTCTATCAGGAACACATAGCACAGCCTGACAGACCCCAGCCCCTCTGGAGCTGTGCACTTACTCTGTATCTCCAAGTAAGCCCAGCTCAGCAAGGCTCTCCTTCTGCTTTCCCCCAACAGGGCAGAGTGTATCCAGAGAGGTGTTTCCCCATCTCAGGCCCAGGGTCTGGGCTCCAACCTGGTGACAGAGGTCAGAGTTTACAACTGGTTTGCCAACCGCAGGAAGGAGGAGGCTTTCCGGCACAAGTTGGCCATGGACACGTTCAGCGGACCCCAACCCACCTCTGCCCCCACCCTTACTGCTCACAACTCTTCCTCCCTCCAGCCCCCAGCTGCTCTGTCACCCACCAAAGTTCACGGTAAGAAACAGCCACAGGGAGATCTGAGAGAGGGGTGAACCACCCCAAACTCAGTCACCAAAACTGTCTCCCACATCCCCCTCCTTTAGGAGGTGAATTTGCACATAGAAAAGATGACTTGTTACAAGGGAAGAGCACAGATGGCAAAAAGACCATGTCTGTGAGTGAGGAGAGTGGCTAGAATGGCAAGGGTGACAAAGTTCATTAGCAAAGCTCACAGCCAAAGCTGCCACTCACTGTGACACGCTGCACTCCCTCCCAGCTGGCAGCAATCCCTTTTGAGGGGTTACCCCTGCCTGCTCTCAAAAGTCAGTTCCATATCCTCTGTGCCCTTTCTCCTTCCAATACCAGCCCCAGCAAACTTTGTGACTGAGTCTTTAGGATGAGGAAAGGTCATTCTCCATCCAAAATGAGCAGAGCTTTTTCAGCTTCAAAGGCCAGAGCTGGGAGTTGCTCTTGCTCTGAGAAGAGACAATCTCACCATGACTCTCCTCTCTACAGCCACATGCAGCAGAGTGGTTTCTAGTGAACCCTGCCTGCTCCCTGCAGCACTCACACCCAGGCAGTATGTGAGGAAGCAGCTGTACCAAGTTACAGAGGAAAGCCAGGGCAGGGTGTGAGAATGCCTATTCTTCTGGTTCCCCTGCTACCCATTTAGTCTCTGCCCAAACATCTGGAGGCAAGTGCCTGCAAAGGAAACCAAATTTAGCACTGCCAAAGTTTCTCATTTCTGACACCAAGTTTCCCTCTCGTTGTGATGCAGGAGTGAGGTACAATCAGCAGCCAGCCAGCGAGGCAGAGTCCTCCAGCAGCAATCCCCATGGGAACAGCTCGATGGTGACCACCCAAACCATCCTGCATCAGGTTTCTCCACCTGGACTGGAACCCAGCCAGAACCTGCTGAGCACAGACACTAAGCTGGTAAGTGATGGATACTTCAGTTCTGCTGACTGGAGGACATCAGGTCTTCTGACTGTGGTCACAGTGTGGACCATTCAGAGGCAGTTTGCCCTAGGATGTTCTTAAACTCACCCTCTTATAGAGGGATTACAGAGTCACACTGCACATGTAAGATCAACAGTCCTGAGATACCTGTCCCTCCAAGCTGTGGTCAGGGCAGGTATTAGAGCATGAGAGCAAGAAGCCGTTTCATTATGAGCAATCAAAACAACCTGTTCTGAGAACACAGCACTCAAGGTATGACAGGATTTCCTCTCTCCCAGGAAACCCTGCTCCCTCCTCCCTTCTGCAGAGGATTCTCACCTCATCTCCAACTCTCCATTGAACCCTACACATCTCAAGATAGTTGAATCAACAGAACACAGACCCATACTTACATCTACCTTACCTGTAACAACGAAGCCCAACAGCCTGTATGCAGGCAGTACTGTAGCAAATCCACCTTCTCAAAGCCAATTTCCTTTGGACATCTCATTACACCTTTCCCCACATAATTAGCCATGAAGCACTAGAACTGCATGACACCATTTTCAGTTTGCACATGTTCCCTTGCTTACAGAGGAGCAGCTGGCAGGAGTTTGCATTAGTGCAAGCTGGCCTGAGGCAAAGTTAAGGTCACTAAAAATGAGTATGACTTAAATCTCATCAGTCACTCACTTTGCTGCTTTCTGGTCTCTCGCTGAAGAAAACAAGTCTTTCATAAGGTCCTGAAAATCTTCTACATCTGTCTTCTAAAATTGATATCAAGATGGTCAGTCCCACTGTTTAACCTCTTGGTGTTTATTCTTAGTAAAGTTTCTTTATAGCTTTTTGTCTCAGTGGAAAGAAAAAAAAAAGGTATAATATAAAGCATTTAACTTTCTCTATCAGCCAAATTATTGGAATACTTTTTTATTCTTCCATAGTACTTTGACTACAGGTCTCTAAAGGGCTTTGCAAACTCAAAACCCCACTGGAGTACAGGTACAGGTTATGTGGTTCATTTTAGAGGCTGAGAAAACAGCAAAGTTATTAATTTTGTCAAAGACAGAGTGAATCAGCAAGACACAAAAGCACAGAACAGTCCTGTTCTATCCAACAGGTACTTCCCCTCTCTGACAGCAGGGAACTGCCAGGTAACACAGCCTGAAGAGCACACAGTGACAAACAGTCCAAGGAAACTCATCAGCAACTCTTTTAAAACCACAATCCAAACTCACTGGCCACTAACAGACACTTGCAGGGAGAAAGGGAAATTACAGGCATTTTTCAGGGGGAAAAGGTGAACAAGAAAACAGGAACTCCTGGATTCAGTGCTGAACTCTGCAGCCAGAACTACTATGTAAAATTGCCTGAGCCTCTTCATTGCTCTGAGTGTCACCTTCTACCCTTAACTGTGAAACAGAAGATATTCTTTCCCTACAGAGAATGCAGTGGGTCCAATCTTATTCTTGTTTGAAAAACTTATGATTTCTTAAACATGAAAGGACTAAACCAGCAGGGATTTACTCTCAGTATATCAACAGCTGACCTGTGTCATTAATTGAGCACAGGGAAACTGCAGACAAGAAAATGTGAAGCCCTTCTAGTCAGCAAGGGGTCAGAGCAGGCAGGAAGAGGGAGGGGATGTTGGTCACAGCTCAGAGACTCCCCAGCCTGCCACAGGTGGCACACTCAGGGCTCTCCTTTCCCACAGGTGTCAGCTACTGGAGGAACCCTCCCTCCTGTCAGCACCCTGACTGCCCTGCACAGCCTGGAGCAGAGCCCACACACCCTGAGCCAGCAAACCCAGAACCTGATCATGGCATCCCTGCCGGGCGTCATGGCCATCGGAGCGGGCGAGACGCCCTCCCTGGCCCCTGCCTTCACCAACACCGCAGCCTCCACCCTGGTCATCGGTGAGTTCTGCCCTGCCAGGGCTCTCGAAGGAGCTGCCTGGCCTTCCCACAGCCACCTGCCCCCTTTCCAAAGGCAAAGGCACTAAGCCGGCAGTGATACCCGTGAGGAAACTGTCAGTAAGGATCGCCAGCAGCACCTGGTACATCCAAGTTCTGGTGGGATCGAGGGACAGATGTTCCTTATTCATGTTAGAATTACATTACACAGAAACCCACATCGGGGATGTCTCCCTTCTATTCCCATGCCAATGTTTTGGTTTGCTGCTCTTCATCTTCCCAAATATAAATGTAATACTTCCTTAAAACTATGAAAATTGAAGCATGTTCTTAGTGCTTGAAAGACAAAACATACTGTTCCACTTCCTGCAAGGAGCAGCATATGCCTTTGGAATCCACACTAATTACTTTTTTTTTTATATATATTTCACTTTAACAGCTTTTCTGGACTTGTATGAGATTTCTTTTCATTCCAAGACTAGTCTACTGCCAAAGTGCATCTCATTAGATTCAGGAAAATCAAATGTATGCTCTCCTCTTACACTTCTTCCCAGGAAGAATTAGGCCTTATTTTGTTCCATGGTGACAGCTCTGAAGTAATTTGCATTTCCTCATTTATACCCAAGATTATGATATGGATTCAAATTCTGTGCAAACAAAGAAAATAAAACTGGAGTGATGGAGAGACTTGCTGATTTACAGGAATGGGTCTGGACAGGAATGTGTGAAATCTACCTCTTCATCACTGATACAAATTCCATAATTTTGCAGTTCTAGCAAAAAGAGCTTATCTCAATTCCACATGGCTGGACAGCTACGGACTAATTCTCTCTGTTGCCAAGAGCTTCATAAAAAAAAAAAAAGAGTAAAATTGACTGGGCACTCAAATGATGCTCTGAGTTTACTTCTGAGTAAGACCTCCCCCGTGGACCTCTGTATCAGGTCCTCACTAAACCAGAGAATGGGCTATACTGGTACACAAAGGATGCAGACAGGAACAAGCACTGGAAAGCAGAGGTGGGTTTCTGCAGTGTACAGTTTACACACTGCCACTTCCCTCTCACAGGCATGAAATCTATTCAGTCACAGATAACCAATGAAACTGCTGAAAAGCAGGCCCTGAAATCACCCTGCAAGGACAGGGCTGCCACAATGACTGTTTGAGAGCCCTGTTGCAGAGCAGCCACTCACCTGCCACCATTGTGTGACGCTACTGTCATCAGTCCTTGTTTTCCAGGCCTGGCCTCAACCCAGCCCCAGAGTGTACCTGTGATAAACAGCATGGGGAGCAGCCTCACTACCCTGCAGCCTGTCCAGTTCTCCCAGCAACTGCACCCATCCTACCAGCAGCCCCTCATGCAGCAAGTCCAGAGCCACATCAACCAGAGCCCCTTCATGGCTACCATGGCCCAGATACAGAGCCCTCACGGTAAGAGCACGTTTGCTCAAGCAAACCAAAATAAAGATTCTGTTCCAGAGCATTTGCTGGGAATTGGGCTTGCAGCACTCTATTTTCCCCCCTCTGTTATTCCTGCTCTAATGAAGAAATTATTTTTCTATTGCATTCATCTCCCTGTGCCTCCACTCCCAGTGTTTTGGAGACAGACAGCAGGTCTCCACGCACGAGAACAATTCAGCCAAAGCACATGCAAAGCTCCAGCACCCACATGATCTTGTTTCCTTCCCTGCACAGCTCTCTATGGCCCCAAGTCTGAAGTGGCCCAGTACACACATACAGGCCTCTTGCCACAAACCATGGTGATCACAGACACAACCAACCTCAGTGCCCTGACCAACCTGACACCGACTAAACAGGTAACATTCTTTGGCACACGCCTTTGTTCCCCCACCTCAGAACTGCACCAGTATGCAGGCAGCTCCTTGCTTGTCAAGAGGGTTTTGGGTGTGTGGTCTATGTCATCCCAGCAGGATCACCCTTCTTACCTCCTCACTGGTACCAGCTGCAATACTGGAGGCACTGGAGCAAGCTCCTTCCTGCATCATCAGGGATTTTATGTCCTTAGAAACACCTGCTGAACTCTTCTCTCACACCTGTTAGAGGGGATGTAGAAGCCAGGCACTGTTAACTCTCTTTTCTCTAGACATTCACACCTGACTCAGAGACTCACACGGAGTCTGGGATGCACACACCAGTGTCACAGGCAGCAACAATTCACCTGCAGAACCAGGACAGCACCATCCAGCACCTGCAGCCCGGCCCACGCCTCTCCCCGAGCCCTGCAGGTAAGGGCAGCAGCCACTACTTTCTCAAACCACACTCAAACCACAGAGTGCCAAATTTCTTCTGCCAATGCTGCAAAATCCAGCCAGAGAATGGTAACTGGGGCTCACAGTTCCCTAAGGGGGCTATACCAGTGTCCTGAAGGGGTTGAAAAGCTGGTACAAGGTAAAAATTCAGAGTACATTCTTTGTAAGGTCAGTCTGTGGGAATGGGCTCCTTCAGAACCTAGAGAGGAAAATAACCTTAAAAATACTGACAAAATCAGTGCCAGTATCCAGTCCTGTGGGCTGAAAAGCCCAAGACTCCCTCATGAAGAGACTTCAGTTAGATCTTCCCAGTTCTAAGAGAAGAACTAGGAGATCAACTAGAGTCCTCAAAACTGAACCTCTGAAGGTTGCAGTGTTTTCAGGACATTTCATTTTACATTGGTATGTAAAAGCACACAAAACAGACAGACAAAAGGAGTTATGCCCCTGTGCCAGGAGAGTGCAGCCACGCTGGAAATGTGTGTACACCCAGGATAAGGGGACTGCAGTGGGGATTTGTACTGAACTCCTGCCTATGCCTTCCACAGTGTCCTCCAGCAGCCTGGTGCTGTACCAGAGCTCTGACCCTGCCAACAGCCACAGCCAGCTGCTGCCATCCACCCACAACGTCATCGAGACCTTCATCTCCACACAGATGGCATCCTCCACCCAGTGACCACCACCACTGCCTCAGGGGGGACTCAGGTGCACCTCCAGCCCAGCACTGTCACCTCTGTCACCACAGGAACGAAGGGCTGCTGTGCTGAGCCACTTCCAGCCCCCACTGCCTCACACAAACCCCTACCCAGCTGCCTCCAGGACAGAAAATGTCTCAGGCTCAAGACAGAAGCCATGGAAAGACAATGCTGGCACTGGTAAAATCCACTGCCCCCTCAGCAAACCTAAACCCCACAAGCCAGCTTAGAACGACCAGATACCCTTTTGTGGCTGCCCAGGAGGGAGCCCCACCAAGACAGGGATCTGAGTGAAAGGTGGCAGCAGTGCCAGGGCGTGGATGGGGCTTTCATTCAGCTCAGCTTCCATCAAGCTGGGCCTCTACAAACCTGCCAACACCAGACTAAGCCATGTAGCGAAGAGCAAAGCTGAGCTGCCAAAGAAGGGACATCATCCTTAAAAGACTCTCCTCCTTTGCTGAAGGAAGCACCAATAAGAATTGTGAGAAATAACAGCACCTTGGAGGCAAGAGTGAGTGAATCTGGTTCCTGACTTTGCAATGAACATTGCCAAGAAACAGATTTGGGAATGGCTTGGCCCAAACCTGTCAGTGTGGGATCACTGACTACAAGCTACAAATCCTTAATTAATGGCCAAAGTACCAAACATTCCCAGTTACAAATGACCTGCTCTAAAATCACACTGTCCCACTGAAAATGGCTTGGTTATTTTTGATATAGCTCTGCTTTGTTTTAAATGCAGAAATTAAAGTTTAACAGCAGCAAGGAGATTGCAGTTCACTGCATTAACCATTTGGATTCTCATCTCATGTGACCCGCTCAGTGATTTGGAGGATGGTACTCCCCACTGGTCCCTGACACTGCACAACACCTCGGAGGTTCCTGAGCTCCACAGAGAGTAGAGGTTCCTTCAGTTTTCTCTCTAAACATGTCAGCCGGGATTCATTTCACAGCTCATTCCTGGTGTCCCTGTAGGCTCCATTCTGTAGCTTCTGATAGGCAAATAATCACCTCGAGGTCTAAGAGTCTTGCTTGCACTAAGGGTAGGTTTTTAGGTCCAAGGATCTTCTTAAAAAATTCCTTTTCTAATTATTCCTCTGTGTTTACTCCCAATGCTCACATCACTGACATGTCATTAGTCAGATATGAAAAAAGCCCCAGTTAACAGGTTTTTGTCTTTGTGACTGGTACTGAGCTACTCCTTCAACTGTGAAACAGATGAAAAACCTTGAGATTAGATCATGTTCGAGACACTCAGAAGGTTAAGATACAAGAGGAAATTAAAAAAGAAAAAGCCCAAGAGTGAACTCTTCAGTTATACCTGGAAATGCCAAAATTGCAGATGTCCATTACAGGTTTCATTGATAAGAGCCTCCTCTAGATACCATCAACAATTAGAGTAATTTCATTAGCAATTTCACTAGATTCTCTCAGGAATTTTATCCTAGATTTGTTTCCTAACTTCCCATGTGCATCAGTTGTAAATATAGACATAACTTCCAATTAGCACAAAAACAATCTTAAATCAAAAGGTAATATTGAGGCCCCTATGCATTTGAAAGCCCAGGTCTAAGCTGCAGTACACTGAAGTTTTACCTGCCCATAAGACAAGTACCTTCTGCTGGCACATCCAGCCAGATTACAAGCCAGTTTTCCACGTGGCTTTTCCATTTTTGGATGCCAACTGTGTTTTCCTGCCTGAAAACCAGTAAGGATCTTACAGCAGGTTTCCCAGGCTCAGAGAGCAACGATTCACTATTCTGGTTTCTCTGATGTGGCTTTCTAGTCTCCTAATTAGGGCAAATATATGTTTGATCCACTGAAACCCAATAATCTTAAGAATATTTATTAGTAACAGGGGATTTCCTGAAAGACTGGAACTAAAGTATAAACAGACTAAGAGTCATACCAAAAAGCATCAAACCTCACAGTATTTCAGAGACAAAAGTCGTAATCAACCCAACCAAGGACTGAAACATGCTAATTTTTCAATTAGGCTTAAGTCCTTCCTGTAGCCATTTCATAGCACTGACCACCCAGCAACTAAAGAATCACCATCAGCCATCTCCACCTCTGCTAGGGAGAATCCAAATAGAGCAAGAAAGCCACTGTTGAACAAAATCAACCCAATTAATAGCAAATTTAATTACAACAGATGTCATAAAAAATATACATGAAAAAAAAATTCCAATGAACACAACTGAATAGTAGGACCCATTTATACAAACCCTGAAATCAGCTCACTGCACAGTGTTTATGTGCTGGGGCCCTGGAGAGGTGCAGATTGCAGAGGGATTAGTAACACTGCAGGTTTCAACAACAGATTGCTATGATGATCACAGCACAAAAACAAGGGGGCCCTGCTATCTGACAGGATGGTTTTGATAAATGAGTCTCCCACAGGCTGGAGCTATTCTTAGCAGGCGTCTACAAGAGGCAAAGAGAAAAGAGTGCTGATCACCTGTTGCCATGAAAACCAAATTCAATTCATCATACACTTTCTCCAGGACACCACAATTGGTTTTGTGATGCGAAGGACAGAGCAGGAGGGATGCAGCTGTGATTACACCCCTCAGTCACACAGGTCTGGCACAGCATTTCATCCTTTCAGGCCTGGCCTGCATAAGCAGCAGCACAGACAACTGCTGTGTGAGGAGAACAATGTTCTCCTCCTCAGGGATGCCAACAGCACAGGAAGTCACTTAATTAGTCTCTCAGGCCACTGAGCTTTTAGAACAGAAGCTCTGCCAATTAATTTTTCCTCATCTGCAGAAACTCTTGTTCTTAGGTTTTCTTTCAGTTTCCTTCATCCATCACAACCACCTGCTGTTTGCAGAGCAAAATCATCATTCTATTTGTTTCTTTTTCTTTTTCTTCTTCACAGCTCCTGGCAGCACTGAGTTCTCTCCATGATTGCTGTCCTGTCTCTCCTGCTGTCCATTTGCAGACACCAACTGAGGCAAATCTTTGCAGATCTGGTCACACTCTGCTGGGTCTATTCTTTTCTCTTGAATATTGTTTTCTCCCCTAATTTTCTTCTTTTTCTTCTTTTTTTTCTGGCTGTGCTCTACACAGCCCTGACTCTGAACCGGGGTGGAATGCTGGGACAGTGCAGGAAGAGCACTTTGTTTCAGAATATCTGCAGCTGACACAGCAGCCTCCTGGTACCTTTGCCACTCTTGGTCACTGTCTGTGTCACTGGGAAGGGGAACAAGAGGGGAAGGAAGGTGTGTTATCGTTTTGCTCTGAATTCACCCAAAACTCAGCCAGCAGAACAATTTAAGATGAGGACACATGATAGACAGCCAGTGGCTCTGGGACTCCCACACCTACAGTTTGTGTTTAACCAGATGAAAGGCCAAGGTGCTCTTTACACACACAGGGAAGGGAAAGAAAATCTCCCACAAACACTTCTCATGTGCCCAGCACTAAAAAAGGAAACAAAATTCTGGTTTAATCAAGTACAAAAATCATAAATACACACTTCTCCAGCTTTTCAGCTTCCTATTCTCTTGTGGGAGTCCCAGCTGCCTCTGAAATGTCGGATGGGACAGTGCTTGAGGAGCAAAGCAGCTGCCAACACCTCACCTGGAGCTCACTGGCCGCCTCCTCCTTGCTGTAGGGCAAGGCTCTGGTTTCCCACAGTCTCCAGGGACAGAGGAAGAGAAGAGGCGAAAACCTAAAGTATGGGAAGGGGAATTTTAGGCATGACATAAAACAGAGGTGAAAGTAATCAACTGCCACCTCCCTGGAAGCCTCTCTGCTGTTACTGTACTGCTGTAGTGCTTGACAGCAATTATTTGGGATTGTGTGGGAGAATGAAGGGCACAAAGGTCACAGCTGCAAAGGAACAGCTCTCACAGGCACTAAGAAAAATCTTTTACTGCAAATGCTTATCAGTCAGTTGGGTGTACAAGTAATTAGCTGGTGGTGGACAGGATCCATCCCACTGATCATCACTTAACTAACACAGTCACAAAAAGGCTGAGACTGGAACTCACCATCATCTTCAGAGTCAGACTGTGGCACAGAGGCCTGTGAAGGTCCCGATGAGTCCTTCAAGACAGTGATGAAACTAAACAGAAAACCCCAGTCAGGTCTGTGCAAACTGAGCTAAAGATGAGTATTTCTGGGAAACAAGACTAGAGCCAGATGTTACACAGATTATTTTTGTTAGGGAGGCTGTCTCAGGTCCCTGCTTTCAGGCAGACCAGGCCTTCTCCCCTCAGCAACACATGCCACAGGAATAATTTAAAAGCAGCCTTTCTAAAGCCAGCTCTAGGCACCAGGAATTCTAGTTCTCCAGGGCCATATTTACACAATAAACAGCCCAGTCAGAGGCACACTGCCAGCCCAACCCTGAATCGGGCACTTTAGATTGTGGGAACAAATGGAAGAGCCTCATGCCATCCTTTAAATGAGCAAAGTGCTAAGGCACACAAATTCTGCCTTTTTTCCCTCCCCACAACACATTCCCCACAGAGGCAAGTGGCCACAGGCAGTGCTGCACAGGGAGTCTTTCCCAGAGGGGCACAGCACATCAGCAGGGTCAGTGAACACTGGGAGCCTGCACTAAACACATCAACGAAGGAGACAAGGAGACATTGAATTTCCTGGGTTTAGGACACAAAGGCATCAGTGCAGCTGATGAACAGAACAAACCTTTTCAGCTTTGCCTGCCCGTACCTGTCCAGCATCGCTCCCAGCTTCCTGGCCACGTGTGCTCTGAACTCGGGCGTTGTCTGGAGCTCCCCGCCCTTCTCGGCGCCCGGCGACTCATGCCCGTTTGAAACAACAACAGTGATTATCTCTTCCCAGGCCACAAACATCTGGAGCTCTCACCCAAACAGCAGACAAGGGACTGTGAAACCTCCCACCCTCTGGTAATCAATTAGTACTTGATGGGGAAGACTTAGATGGAAAATAACTCCATAGGAACAGTTGGGTTCCCAAGAGAGAGCTAAACATTATGTAGCCTTCTCCATCACAGCAATTGCATAACTTTTCTAACTGAAACAGCCCACAGAAAGCAAATAAATGAAGCCAGAACATCCCTTTTCTTGCACACAATTTCTGTGTATGTTGCTACAATTCATGCAAACCCTGACCCAGGAGTGAGGGTTTTATTATGTCACCAGACTGAGCCTACAGAAATGCTGCAGACTGGGACAGGGCATCATCACCTGTGGATCACATCATGGAAAGGTGGTGTTTTCCAGCTTAGGAGAGCTTGTCTTTGCAACTGTCACGTTTCTTGAAGAAAAGGAAGTATTTTTATACGTAATTGCACTAATTCCTTCATGGGACACGTACAGAGTTGGGAGATTTCTGACAGTGGAACTAAGGCTGCAAATGAGAGCAGCAATGAGTTTTCAACTTCTGTATTCTCCTGCTGCTAAAGTGATGACAAATGCACTTTAAAAACTTTCTAGCTTTTTCAGATTTAAGCATCATTTCAGATCATGGTTGGACTAATTCCCAAAACGCAACAGGCCCTCCCAGTAAAGAATTATCACAAGGCATGAACTGTAAGTAGCCCAAATACATCATACATTAATTTTTATTTCAGTGAAACATAAAGTCTGAAACCAAATGCAAAAATACCTCAGGCTTGGCTGACCCTTAGGTTGTAACCGATCCTTCCTAAAGCCACCTGAAAAGGAAGAAGACACGTTTAAAAGACCTACCCAGGACCTCCTGAAGCCCCTCCACGCATGTGTGATGTTACAGCACAAAGAATCATCCTCGCCTTCGGGAGAACAGTTTTGAGGGGAAAGGGAGACTCCGTCGCGGTCAGCCCTGCGGGGAGAGGGCTCTGGTTGGGCAGTGCTTGGGCAGGACCCGCCCGGCCCCCACACCGGAGAGGAGTCCCCGCCACACCTCCGCTCGCCCGGGACAGCCCCAGGGCAGCAGGCGCTGCGGAGGGGCCCGACGAGGGGCAGGGAAGGAAGGGAAGAGCAGGGCAGAGCACGCCACCGCCGCGGGGAGAGAGCACAGCGGGCTGTCCTTCGCCCCTCACCGCCGCGGGGCTCCGCCGCTGCCGCCTGTGCGGCACAGTCCCAGGCAGCCTCCCGGAACCGAGCCGCGGCCTCGCCGCCGTCCGAGTCAGAGCTGGAGCTGCTGTCGGTGTGCGGGCCCGAGCCGGCCCTGGGCGCCGCCATACTGCCCGCGCGGGGCATGCCGGGAGCGGCAGCCCGGCCGCGGAGCCTGCCGGGAGTTGTGGTCCGGCGCGGTGCCCGCGGCCGCGACACTGCTGCGGGTGAGCGCGGATGGTTTCCACTCCATCTCTTGGTGAGCAGCCCCGCTTTACAAGTGTCCTACGGGATAGCGTCCCGCTGTCCCTCGGCTCCAACAGCTCACACAAAGCAGGAGTGTTAAATGCACCAACCACAGCAGAAAACCTGTACTGCTTTGGCATTTGTGGAGAAAGAGGGAATACCTGGCACTAAAGGATGTGGAAAAGGTCAATGACTGTAATAAGATTCCCAACACTTTAGCACTGTTACCAGACCATTACTTATTCCCATTAGAATATCAAAATCAACCTGCTTTCTTTTCATACCGAAATTCTCATGACATACACCATGACTGTTCCGAGCTGGTTTGAATTCCATAAGCTCATCCTTGTGTAAATCATCATGTGGAGGACACAGTTCATACCTCTGGGGCCTTACTAAATTCTTCTTAATCGGCTGTTACACTGAGATGCCAAATTTTTGTCTGAAATAAGAAGCTGTACCAAACCCTGCTGTTTGGTGACTGGTTGAAAATGAGAGAGTGCTTTGTTAAGGGGGCAAACACATTGCTTGGGAGGGTGGGCCTGCCCTGTGTGCTCCCTGTGCCATCACCACTGCTGAGCTCACACACCACATCACCTCGGCCAGAAATAGTTCAGTGTGACACATCAACATGCTGGGCAGTTCCAGGTGGGCTTCTGGGTGACCACTTTGCCTTGGTTTTGCCAAGGCTCTGTGCTGCCGAGAGCAGCAGGAAGGCTCAGCAGAGCTGTGTTTTCATATTGTTGGACACTCCTGCCTTGCACATTCCAACCTTCCCATGTGCAGTATCAGCCCTAGTGTCAGGCAGGCCTTGGACAATATCTTCGGGCTCTTTCCAAAAGTCTCCTTTGCCACTAACTCCTCTTCATTTCTTGACTATTCCCTCAAGAGGCTTGCCTTCAGTTGGTTTAAAATAAATACATTCTCCACCATGTAAAACAAGCAATTTTGGGCTGTTTTGTACTGTGGAGTCCTCAGGACTGGTGAGGTGCCCTCACAGCTGGGACAAACCCATTAGAGGTGCCTTCTCAGGGATATCTCCGTTCTGACCCGCTCCTCCAGACACATCCTCTCCCCCCCTTTTCACACCTCTGACCCTGGGGGTTCTCACAGCTGTACAAATATCTTTACCAAGTTCTAAATACCTTTATGAAGCCCTCTGTTCTCACCCTGGAGATGCATCTCTGTTACAATCCTAGTGCTCTGTTCACACTGGTTGTTCACATCTGAGCAATTTGTTTCCGTCAAGGCTTGCTCCTTTTCCCCTTTCCTTTCCTTGTTTTCCTTCCTTCCTTCCTTCCTTCCTTCCTTCCTTCCTTCCTTCTTTTCCTTCCTTCTTTTCCTTCCTTCCTTGTTTTCCTTCCTTCCTTCCTTCCTTCCTTCTTTTCCTTCCTTCCTTCTTTTCCTTCCTTCCTTGTTTTCCTTTCTTCCTTCCTTGTTTTCCTCCCTCCGTCCCTCCCTGCCTCCGCATTCCACACGCACTCTGTGCCCAGCCCCGCGCCCGCCGTTCGGGCGGTGCAGCCGCCGCGCTGTTGTCCCCGGGAGCGCGGGGCGCGGCCCGAGGTAACGCCCGGGGGGGGTGCCGGTGTACCGGGGTGCCGGTAGGTGTGTCTGCCTGTGTGCCGGTGTACCGGGGTGTAGGTAGGTGTGTCTGTCTGTGTGCCGGTGTACCGGTAGGTGTGTCTGTCTGTGTGCCGGTGTACCGGTAGGTGTGCCTGTCTGTGTGCCGATGTACCGGGGTGCCGATAGGTGTGTCTGTCTGTGTGCCGGTGTACCGGGGTGCCGGTGCCGGTGCCAGTCGGTGTGTCTGTCCGTGTGCCGGAACGCTCCGCCCATGCCCGCCGTGCCGGCCCCGCTCCGGTCCCTTCCGCCCGGGTGGTTTCCGGGCCGTCAGCTGACAGGCGGCGGTGGGCCCGGTGAGCGGGGCGGAGGGGGGAGCGAGGCCCGGTGAGCGGGGCCCCGTGAGCGGGAGCGGAGGAGGAAGCGGGGCCCGGTGAGCGGGGCTGGAGGGGCCGGAGGGGGAGCGGGGCCCGGGCCCGGGCCCGCTGTGAGCTCCGCGCCGATACCCCCGTTGTGGCCGGGTGCCCCGGTAGGCCCGGCCCGTGTCCGCCGCGGACGGACGGGTTTTTTTCTCCAACCTTCCCCCGATTTAGGGCCTGCAGGGCCCCGGGTTGGCGCTGCGGCGGGTTGGATTCGCTGTCGCGATAGATGGGGCCGGCCCCGGGTGTGGAGGTGGGTCTGGCTCTGGGCATGTCGCGAGGAGTCCGGTCGTGGTCCCTGGCATTGCTGGGATTTTGGGAATTGCCGATCTATTCAGGCTCGCCTGACACTTCCTAAGCCACGTCCTTACTGTCATGTTTGGCGTTATTTTCGCGTTTTCTTTACCCCGGTCACCAGGCACATCTGTCTCGGCAGCATTACCGACTCGTTGTAGCAGTTTGCTTTGGGTTTTGGTGGTTTTCTTTTTTTTTTTTCTCCCCCCCCCTTGGGACTCTGTGAGGTAAGAGGATAAAACCTTTGTCGAAAGGTTTTTCTTGCCGCCTGTATTAAACCTTGGCGGAATGGATAAAAAAGTAACTACTTTAATCGCTGGGGTTGTTTTGCGGTCCGCATCGGTGAGGCACCGGGAACCGTCGGGGTGGCCAGAACAGCCCTGCAAGCAGGGGCTGGAGCACAGAGGGTGTTGCAGAATCCCCATTAATTGAAAGGAGGCCAAGCAAGGGCACGTTGGGCTGGGAGGCAAGTGGCTGGTTTTGCAAGAGCAGGTGATCACATGAGTTTTGGGACCACTTCTTGCTAACCCTGAAAAGCAGGTGCCCGACGGTGGGAAGGTTTGCAGGAAGTGAAAAGATGAACTCGGGAGATGTTTCCAAGGGGTTAAAATGTAACGTGTTTAGGGGACAGAAAAGAGTAAAAAGGTAATGAGAGATAAATGTGTACTTAATGATTAACAGAAGGACAGTCATGTGTTTGCTAAGAACATCTAAAAATGACCATCAAGAAGTCAGTGCACTTTCTCCCAGGCTCTGTCAGCAATTATCAGCTGAGGTTACTTGGTCGTTGTACTTGAAGCCCAGGCAATTGTCATAGGTTAAGTATCAGGTTTTCATTAGACTTATGAGTGGGTGTATTTATATAAACTCTGAGTAGACGTTTTAGATATAATTTCTGATGTTAATATTCCTCTTATAAAATTTATTACATGTCAGAAAATGACACTGTCACTGTAGTGATAAGAAAAATAATCCAACAAGTTTTCTCTTTGATTTAAGCTGCAAAAGGTTGAGGTACTAAATCCAAGCTTGTTTCATAAACAAACTGGATTTGGATTATTTCAATTTCAGTAATCCTAGATAAAGTATGATTTATTTTTTTGTGTGCTTTAACTTATGGTGGAAACTCTGCCAGTCTGGCTTGAAGTGTTTTTCCCTGTTTTTAGGCTTGGGTCAGTGTACTTTGGCAAACACAGTCACTTTCATTTGCTGGGTTCAGGAGCATGGCCTGTGACAGGAGCCATTCAGCTCCTGTTTTCCTGGTGTGCAGTTGCCTCCCAATAGATTTACAGATTTAGTTTCCAGAATGTTGGAGTAAAATGTCTTTCTTGCTGCCGGTTAGTGAGATGTGTACCCAGTACTTACACAGTACATTTAAAATATCAAAGCAGTCTTTCCCCTGCACTTACCCCATCGTGGACCTCTTGAGCTCTCAGTTGTCCCAGTGTCCCACCTGCCTCTGGGAGGACCAGTTTCACCATCCTGTGTATCTTCACTTCCATGTCTTCTTCATGCTCCACCAAACCATTTCATTTAGGAAGGCGACTTGCAGATGAGTTCCTTGTTTCTTAACTGTTCCTCTGCTGCCACTCTTGACTCCTGGGTGTTATCAATGTCAGTCATTTTCATAACAACCTGTTGGGATATCACAGGGATCATGATTTGAGGGAAATAAATACCTTAAGAGCAAACAAGTAAGAAGAAGAGACAAGATCTTTGAATGCCCTCAGTTAGATACCAGCTGATTTTTATATCCTTTCACTTGTTTGCTACTCATTATGCCTCTAGGGTTGATTTGGAGACCTGATCTAAAGGATCAGGGTTTAGCAAACCTCCACTGGCATCTCTAAATTCTGTTGACTTAACCCTAAAAGTCATGTTCTATCTCAGTGTACTCACAGTCTTCCCTCTGAACTCTAAAGCAGAATGAAAATAGGGTTGGTTTGGCCTGTTGTGCGCTGGTTGAGTTCTTTTAGTTTGTGGTGGGTTTTTTTGTTTGGGTTTTTTTTGTTTGTTTGGTTGGTTGGTTTTTTGTTTTGTTTTTTTTTCCCCTATATGGTTTTGTCTCAGAGTTGAAGTAGTTCAAGTGGCAGTTGAACAAAGGGAGCTCATTCCACACTCAGAGGGGGTGAGTTTGCAGTTGAACATTGACCTCAGGGTTCACAGAGCACACTCACAGGTGACACGATACATGATTTACAAATGCAGATGAGCCACTGTTGATGATGCTGTTTCACGTTTGCTTCTCTGTCCATGTGCAGATGAGCAGACCCCAGCAGCACTTGTTACACACCTGACTGTGTTAAATGGTATCCCAGGGACAGGAGCAAATGTGTGGGAAGGCTTTTCAGAATGAGATTTGTTATTTTTACTGTTGTGGTTTGATATATATTTGATATTTTTAACAGGTTATATCCTAATAGGTCATTGGGCCCATTCAGTCAATGGACAAATAACTGGGAGAGGATCCCCAGTACAGACTAAGGACTGACCCTCTTCTGGGATAGGAGATTCAGTATCTGTTGTGTTATATAATTTTGATCTTTCTTCGGTCTCAGCCATCTTTATTCGATTACTGATATTTCTATGTATTTCTCTGTCATCTTTATAACTCAGTGATTTATTCATGTTTTATATTTACTAAAAACTAAGGTGTTTTTCAGATGGTGCTTGTGAAGATACAGATTTTATCTTTTTGATGAGTTTCCAGATTTGTGGTGTTAACCTTATTAAATTTAATTTGTAAAAAGTTAATTTTTTTCACATTGGTTTAATGAACACAAAAATTCATTTATTTGCCTCTTCTACATCCTTTCCTTGTGTTATATGTCAAGATACAAAAGCCAGACATTTCTTATTCCCATTCCATAAAGTGATGCTGTGTTTTTTACAGTGTGTTGAACTCTTTAGTTTTAAGGAGATTTTCTCAATTTTGATATTTATGTATATAGGTCCTCCTTGGTGAGTTTTCACTTAACCTACTGAACAAGACAAACTGAAGATTCTGGTAGTAAGGGTGTGTGAAAAATCCCAGTGTCTTTAGCATATAGTTTGTGGGCTGGCAGCGTTTCCATCTGCCCTGAACTAACACGAATTTTAATTCTGTACAATGACATGAGTGTAAATGAAGTCGTGGTGTGAAATGCTCAGAGTCAGCAGTGCAGAAAGCAGCGTGTGTTGAAGTGCAGCGTCTGTGAACACAAAGCTGCCCTTCTGGGACACTGTGCAAAGTGATGTAACTGAGGGAAAAAGCTCTGCAGAAATATATTCCACCTGCTGGAACTGAGTGTCTCTTCTGCAACACTTCACAAGGGTTGAGTGCAGTGCTTCCTTGACTGTGCAGTGGGATTGGATTGTGGGAAAAAAGCTGCTGGCTGAGGTTTTATTTTGCTGCCCTGCACCTGTGTTGCAGCTCTGCTACAAAGAGCGGACAGCAAGGAAAGCCTTTCATGCTTGTGGGGTGAGTTTGCAAAGGAATTACCTTCTGAAAAATTCAGGTTGCCCTTTGAAAATGCTTCAGTGTTTGTACACTTGCAAAAAGTTCAGATAATCACCTGTGTCTTTCTCATAACCTGAACTAAATATTCTAGTTCCTGCAGCAGCAACATAATGTCAGAGTTTCATGCAAAGCACAGTGGAATATTTTAAACATTTTTGGTTTAGTGAATTGATTTTTGTAAGTGCTGGAACTCTCTTTGTTCTTAGAGTAAAAATCTAGAATAAAATCTAAACTGGTAAAAGTGCTTGTTTCTGGAAATGTAAATGCCTTGTGCTGAGTCTCAAATATTTAGGTACTGTGGAATTTACATATCAAGGAATTAGACTGTAGAGGTTGTTGCTGCTTAAATAAAATAAATTGTGTTCTTTGCTAAATATGAAGATAATGAGTAGTAAGTAAAATTAAAGCACATTAAGGTACTATTTTTAGTATATCTGCATTACTACTACATTAGACGTGTTTGGTAGTTTGGAAATACTAGAAATGTTTGATAGTTGTATCAACACACTGCTCTGACAGCAGCAATATACAGTTCAGGAGGCAAATCAAGTTCTAAGCTACCTTTGCTTGTAATTATTATAATTAAGATTCCAAACTAATGAACATTGAACTTAAAACTCTGTACTGTCAGTCGGTCCAAACTGAGAAGTGCTTTGTGATTAAATCCCATTTCAGACTGCACTTGGAGTTCTAACTTGTGTTGAATTTTGGAAGAGTGTGTGTGACGAGGTGAGCTCATTCTTCTTACAGCAAATACCATTTTTGAGAAAACACAGGGGGTTTGTTTTGGCTGTAGATCTCAGTTGCTTATCAGTAACAGTAAAATACAGGTCACACACCAGCCTGGTCATACTACAGGACTGTAAAGTAGCTTAGTTTCTAAAAAAAGATCTCTCTTGGCTATGTTAAACTAAAACCATCAACAACAGGATTCGAGAGCTTCTTAGATAAATCACTACCAGTTTGGAACAGGACCAGAATGCAATGTTATAATGCCAAGAAGTTGGGTTTGTTTGTTTTTTCCTTTCCTCACTGCTAGGATTCCAACAGGAAAACTTTCTTGACCTTGTGTCTGGGTAGTTCTTGAGGATGGCAAGCAAAGGACCCACAACTTCTGCATCGACAAAGAACTCCAGCACTGGAGGGACCAGTGGCAGCAGCAGCAGTAACGGTCCTGGGGACAACACTAATCAGGACAACACTTTTGAATGTAACATCTGCCTGGACACTGCCAAGGATGCAGTGATCAGCCTCTGTGGGCACCTCTTCTGGTAAGTGCCTGGCCCCTGCAGCTCAACTAGAACACCCTCCAGCTGATCCTGTAACATCCTGTGCCTTTTGTAATTCCAGCTGTCAAATAGAATGTCCTGTATAAAATGAGTAAGGATTATGGGTTTGGTTTTGGAGAAGTTTGAGTTTGCTCCTCAACTGTTTTTCTGTGCTCATATTCCAGGAGTGGGTTTCTTGCATCTTAAACTTCCTGTACTTGTGGCCACATGACAGTAGGACTTGGTGATCCTTGTGGGCCCCTTCCAACTCAGAATATTCTGTGCTTGTTGTGTAAAAGCAAACGAGCAGCCTCACACAGTTCAGTGCTCATTGATACTGCTTAGTTATGTGTGTTATTTTGTTGGTGCTGTCTGGCCAAGCAGAGATATCTTTTTAGACCTTTCTAACCTGTGCATACATAAACCTGCTTTTGAATCTAGGTTATGGAGATCAAATGGTAGTTTTGCCTACAAGCTTGCTCTTTTTTCCTTTGAAATAATAAAAAATAAAATAAAAAGGCAATAAGTTTTTCCATGTGGGTTATTTCTCTTTTCCCATGGTACTGCAGCTGTAATAGGAACTTTTCAGTTCTTTGATCTGATGTGGAAATGATGTGCAGCCCAGATATAACACAGCATTTCTCATTTGGGTAACTTGGTTTGAATATACTCTGTGTTGAATGTTAGAAGTTATTAAGAATTGACGTGGCCAAACATGGGGATTTTGGGGTTTATTTTTCACAGTAGGGTAAATCTTTAATAAAAAGAAGCCTAAAAAGCATTTCTTTTCCATGTAAATGTATGTGACATCTGAAATCCACATTTTTGTTTAAGCAACGGAATATCACTGACTGATGGCTTATTCAGATAAAATTAGATTGAATTATTGAACAAATGGATCTGGAAGAATGGAACCTTGAAAATAGCATGTGTCTTGTCTAAATAGAGTCTTGTCGAGACCATTTTGAGAGCAGGTGGCTGCTTGTGGTTTGTCCTGTAGTCTGCTTGTTTTCTTTGACCTTTTTTTTAATTTGCCATATTAATGTAATCTGTACAATGGGAATTTTTCTGCCCTGAGCAACTGGGTCTGATCTCAATAGCTGACCCTCCTCTAGCATCAGGTTGGACTAGAGGCTACCTGAGGTACCATCCAGCCTGAGTTATTTTATGATTCTGTGAATGTGGCTGATGTTTCAGCTGAATTTTTTAAGATCCTGAACTCTCATTACCAACATCTTACTCCTTTGCATTTAGCTCAGGGATATCTTTTTGTGGTATCAGAAGAGAAAATTTGTACAGAGAATCTTAAGATTAATGCAGCCTCTGTGGGCTTTTGGTGTGGAAGAGACCCAGGGCATATGCACAGAGCCAAGTTTGCAACTTAGATTGTGTAACCTGAAAAAACCAGTGGAGATCAGTCTTAGGCTGTGCTTTCAAAAATTATTTTAATGGGAGGTTATAGAACTGGCCCAACTGGATTCCAGTTCTGTTGTGGCCAAGTTGTGCTGTCCATGTGCACTGTACATTTGTCAGATCGAGTTGTCAGTAACTAATTCTGTTTTCCCCCTTTTTCTGCTCTGCAAACAAATTGTCCTGGGAATGCTCACAGTTGGCCTTGTTTACACCAGGTAAGACAGGTTTCCTTTTACTTTGTCTTTCATCAGCTCCTGTTGCTCAATAAAGCCTTTGGTTCTCTGGAGTATCCCACTCTTTTCAAATGCACTTTTCTCTCCAGGGCAATCACAACCTGCTAATGCAACTCCAAGTGCAACACCCTGCAACCTGCTCTTTCAGCAAGAAGAAAACTTAATTCTGTTCCACCTGAGTATTTCCAGTGGTGGTAGAATTACTGTAGGAGCTCACAGGGTTTGCAGGTTTAAGTGCTCAATGTACTTCTCTCTGCCTGTGTAATGTTTTATGTTGTGGTACCATTATTCTTTGTGTGGATGAAAGGACTGGGTCTATGCAGGACTCTTGGCACTGTGTATTTCTTCATGTTTTACTCCAGTGCAGATCTGATTGTGTAGACATCAGCAAGTGCATCATACCAGAATAACAGCCAAAGTGCCAGCTCCACTTTGGAGAGTACTTGGCACCTATTAAAATGGTTTACTCTGGGGCTTTCTGAGAAATTGCTCAAGTCTCTCTGCCTAGCTGAAAGTGAGGTTTGTGTATTGTTGTTTTATGGTCTTTTACTAGTTTTCTTATCATATCCTTTCCTTTAGTGGCTAGAGACCAGGCCAAACAGACAAGTGTGTCCTGTATGCAAAGCAGGGATCAGTCGAGATAAAGTTATTCCTCTGTATGGAAGAGGTAGCACCGGGCAGCAGGACCCCAGGTAAGAAACCTAAATACAACTGGTTTTGTTTCAGAATTAAAGATGAAACTTTAGCTTGCAGTCCTAAGACTAAACTTAAGGTTCTGGATTCACAATTTGAAGTACTTTGTCAACAGAAAGATAGAACTGACATTTCTGTCAAATATTTCTGGCTTTTTCAGGATCTAGGTTTGCACACCTTAGTTCAAGTTCAGCTGGCAATTCATTTTAATTTGTGTTAATTATCAGTTACTAGTGACAGGTTGCAATGGTTGTTATCTGGCTGGAGAAGCTCATATAAGTAGTTCATGGCCTGAGTTTTTAGCCTCTGCAGTGGGACTTTTGTTACTCAGAAGTGCAGGGATGTGCTGCTGAAGGTCCAGGAGCTGGGTGGTCGGCTCTTTCACACGCTGCTCTGGCTCTGCCCAGTGTGGCCCTCTGGGACTGAGCCTTGTGGTTGTTCTGCCTTATTAGCCAGGCTGTTGCAGACACTGCTGTCATGTGTCCTTGCACTTGAGCTAATTTCACAACTTCCTGCAGAGAGAAAACTCCACCACGACCCCAAGGACAGAGACCTGAACCAGAGAACAGAGGGGTAAGTGAGGAGACAAGCTCAAGCTGATAAATTGTCTTTATTGATGGTGGTATTTATTCATCCTGGAGGACATAATGTGTGCTTGAGATCCTGTATGAGGATCCTGCAGCTCCTCCCCAGTTGGATGTTCATGAATCATTGATAGCTGTGGTGTGGCAGAAAATTCCATTCCTACAGTACTCTTTAGCATCCCAAAGAAAGGAATAACTTGGATTGTGCTGCATGAAAATGGCCCAGTGTGGTATCACTGGAAATGCTCTTCATACTTGTAAATACATTGAACACTTTGCTTTGAAAATCCTTTGTGGAAGTGTGTTTCCATCAAAATACACCTGTTAGGAAAATACATAATTCATGTATGACTTAGATTCTGACACCTGCTTTTATAATTTCTATGGGATGTTACTGTAACATGGCATTACAAGCAAAAGAAAGGAGACACCTGTTGGGTACATGTTAATGTGAAGAGGGATCTGTGGTTTTGTTGAGGAGATTACATGGAGTGAATGTAAACAGCAGCTGGCAGAGACTGGGTAGATCTGAGAGAAGGCAGTGGCACAGGCCACAGTGTTCTTCAGCATGGCCTGATGAAACAATGGCACATTTCCCTGTAACACGGCCTGGGGTCCTTAGAGAGGATTTATCTTCCTCACTCTTCAGGCAAATAACTCTGCTGGGTGTGATTAAGGCACATTTCTGTACTGAATGTGCTGGGAGCTCAGCTGGTCTCTTTCACAAGGCAGTTGCTGCCTTATTAAATCAGCTCCCACACCTTGTTTGAACCTTTTAACTGGTGCTGTTCTAAGTCAGAGGAATCTGGTGGTGATGCTGCCCTCCTGCTCCCTACAAGCCCTGTTGCTGCCACCCAGAGAGCTTTGCTGTCCCTCATAGTTAATGGCAAAGCGCTTGAGAAGAGTCATAGTCAAAAGACCAACTCCTCAAATCAAGGCTCAACTCAGAAATGTTTGGCTTTTATTATATGACTGAAATCTTCTTTGTCTTACCACTGTTGGGAGGTGACAGACCAAAGGATCTTTCAGATATCACTGTTTCAGTTCTGAGATGAGAGGACAGATTGCTGGATTACAGAACTGTGGGCTCTCTGAGTTTTTAAACATGACACAACTACCTAGATCCACACACAGCCGGTTCTCCAATAGCATGGTGCTTCTGCACAGCAGGATTCATCTTGATTCAGAAGACTTGTCTGTTGACTTGATGTGGTGTTTTAGTCTGGATTCCATGGGGTCAATGTTGCATTGTAACTCTTCCTTTTTATCTCCTTTCTTTATGTCTTGCATTCCTGCCCCAGGTGACTTTATCTGACACCTTAATTAGAGTCCCCCTGGTAAATTTTTTTTTGGTACTATTCTTTATAATGCTGACAATTTATCACTTCACTGAGTGTTTGAATGATGCACATGTATCATGAAAATGTACATTATGGGGTTTTTTTTAATGCCTTTCTTATAGTGATATGGCTAATAGCTATTAACACACAGTATAGTGTTAAGACATTCTAAATAGAATTGGTAATGTTCATTGTGATACATTGTCTGGTATTGACCAGTTTAAGCTGAGAAAAGTTACAGAAAGACTTTTGTTAAATTGTGGCCTTCAAGCAACAACTGTAATTCCTAGTTGTCATTTTCTCAAGTTTTGGGTTGCTCTGAAGAGTTTGCTACTGTGTGAAACATTTTTAAAGCCAGGAGAACTAAGGAGATGTTTACAATAGTGTGTCAGACTGAAAGTTGCCAGACAGCATGGCCTTCCTTCAGGTGTAGGAGAGCCAGGGAGGGGGAATGTCTGCACTTCTACACAGTATTCTGATAAAGGCTTTTTAATGATTGGTACCTTTTTTGTCTTCTGTTGCCTTGTTCTCTGCAGGGATTCCAGGGCTTTGGGTTTGGTGATGGTGGCTTCCAGATGTCATTTGGAATTGGGGCGTTTCCCTTTGGTATATTTGCAACAGCCTTCAACATAAACGACGGGCGACCTCCTCCAGGTACCACGGGTGCATCTCCTCCCAGGGTCCTGTCACAAACAGATGTGTTACAAAACCTCCCTTGTAACTCTTAAACAAATAACCTGCTACATGACAAAGTATTCTCAACAGTAACCAGTGCTTTTAAAAGAAACACAAAATGAGGCCAGACACCCAGCACAGAACGTGGTTTGTCTTTGACACGTTTTGTACATGGGCTCACATAAGAAGCAAGTTTGTCACTTCCATATAACTTACTGAGGGCCCTCCTGGGAGAACAGTGGCACTGGAGAAGGGACAGTGGCACTAAAGAGTTGTCCTTTTTAATTCAGATGTCTCCTCTGGTACTCCAGCAGACTCTCTCTGAAAAATGAGACAAATTGGACTGGGGTTTCTAATAATAAAAAGGAGTCATTAGGGGTGTATGAAGGAGACCCAGATTTTGAAAGCAGCAGGAAAGGACCATTTCCTGAAAGATGAGAAGGAAAAATTTAAATGTGCTCTGTACCACAAATTAATGAATGCAAAGATTGTTCCTTTTTCAGAAATTTGTCTCTGAGACAGTTTTCTGTATTCCATGAGAAGTAACTTGCCAGTGAAATTGTTTTTAATTAACAAAAACCAGTTGGGTTTCTCCAAGTGGTGACCTTGCTCTCTAAAAATTGTCATCCCTAAAAAACCTTTTCCCCACCTGTACTGGAGATAAGCTGAGTCTGTCTGTTTTGAACTGCCCAGGATTTTCTGCACTTCCTCTCTGAAAGGTTGTGCCTGGCAAACCTTCCATCATGTCATATGGCATGGGAATTAGGAGACACAGACTCATTCTTCATGTCACAGCTGTGTTGCCACAGTCCTGTGCTGTCCTTGGGTCCAGTTACCTTCCCTATTAACCATAGTTTAATGTCCCCTAAAAATTTGTGTGTGGGGTGACTGAGCTGCGAGTACATAAATACGTGCTGTTGTAACAGCTGTAATTTAACCAACTCCTTTACCTCCTTTTCCTCGGTGGATTCAATACAGCAGTTCCAGAAAGGCACAGCTTGAGCTTTAGAGCTCATGTGCTTCTCATTAGTACTCTTGGCCAAGATGCAGCTCTGATGGTTTTACCATTTTCTTGTTCAGAGAGGTTTCACCTTGGTGGGGAGGAATAAAGGCAGCTCAGGTAGAGGTAGTGAAGTTCCTTGGGATGTGAGCAGTGGACTTGGCTGCTACGTCTGCTACATTCAGAATATCCTGGAGAAGAGGAAGGAGCTGAACTGTTTTGTTTTGTTTTTTTTTCACTTCCTGTTTTCCAGCTGTTCCAGGGACTCCTCAATATGTGGATGAGCAGTTCCTTTCCCGTCTCTTCCTGTTTGTGGCACTGGTGATAATGTTCTGGCTGTTGATTGCATAAATCTTTTCCATTATTCTATATATTCATGACCAACAAGGCCACTGAAACAGTTACAAACTGCATCCCCATCCCATTCTAAACCTCTTGGTGTCTGGTTCCTTAGCTAACTATGGGCTTCAAGAATTGGTGGTACCACAGCACAATGAGGAATCTCACATTTTGCACCAGAGTCAGAAATTAAACATTGGTTAAAAAGCGTATTTCAGCTCAGATATCTTGTACAACAGGTTCCTGCCACAAACCACAGCACTGAGCTGTGCTCTCCCAAAGGGAGTGCTGCTTTGGAATCCTGTGCCAATCAGTGACACCAGGTCTGTGGGACAGACAGGTAGACTGGGCAGGTCAGGAAACTTCTCCAGTGTGATCAGTATGTCATTCTTTGCAACCACGATGGATCTGCCAGAGCTGCAGGTGTTATTTAATGTCTCCATCAACATCCAGCCTTCTCCAGGAAATCATCTGCAGCACTGCTGACACTCTTTGGGCACAGCACGTGGTGCAATTGGAACCGGGGGTGGATCCGGTTTCTTTTCCTGCTGCTGTTTCCCGGCGCGGTGGAAACCCCTTCCTGAGGCGGTTCTGATGCCTGCGGGAAGAAGGGATACAAATTTATGCTGCAATTTTTTTAAAGCCTGAACGTGCTGGGGCCAGATACTGGAAGCTTCTCTGGCTGTGGAGCCGGGTGGGGCTGGAGGCAGCCGCTGCCCCACCCAGTGCCGTTCCTCAGCGACCAGCGGAGGCCCCAGGCTGCACTCACGGATAATCCCCTCACAACCTCGTCACTGTTATCCTTCCCAAGGCTTGGGGACTTTCTACGCAAGGTCATGTACTCCAAATAAAACCCTATTACAGCTCTGACATCAGCTTGTTTGGGGAGAGGAACAAAAGGCATCTTTACGTGAGTTTTGAGGTTAAACCTGTGATACTGTAAAATTGCACAGGAGGAAAAATGAGGTCCTGCCTTTGCCAGCACATGCACAGTAGGGAACATTTGGAAGAGCTTCTCTCTGCAGGTGCACACAGCTTCTCCGAGCCACAGCAGAACGGCTACAGCACAAGAGTCTCTGCAGTATCTACCAAAGATTTTAATGTGAAGTGCTGGAGGAGACCACAACCATTAATGTGCTGAGGGGATATTTCAGAAGGTGAGCACTCTGTAGCCATTCTGGAATCCTGCTGGGTATTCAACTTTAAAGAGTACTCCTGATGTATTTGTGTAGATTCCTTCAGGACAGCAGATACGAGAGATTCCCTAGTAAGATGAACAGTTTTCATATTTCTCTAACTAGACAATTCCATTTTTTTTTCTCTTATTGTTTTTAGATTGTTTTGATTCAGGTCGCTAATAGTCATATTGATTTCCTGCAAGATGAATATTGTGACTTCTCTGGCAATAGACAGAAAACTGACAAATAGGAACTTTGTTTCAGTAGCTTGGGGTTTTTCTAGTGTATGGAAGCGATTCCTGGGCAGGACACCTTTATTGTTGTAAAAGTTTGTTTATGTGATTATAAACTCTTCACTTTTAGTGTCAAGACAGAGGATGACTACAGTTTTAACTTGCCTACCTCTAAAATTCCATCTGGCAAGTAGAATGTTGCAAAGCTTCTGCAGTGTTTTGCCAAGTGTGGTCAAATTTATACCTTGCTCGGTGATAATCTGACATAATCCATTGCTCAACTGTTTGTAGTTGAAGTGGTGCTTCAGCTTTTGTTGTGCAGCACTTTTGGGAAGCTGAACTTCTGCACAGGGTTCTTCCCAAGAGCACAATATGTGGTGGGGCCCTTTCCAGGAGAAAAGGCTCTTTGTTTGCCTGTCTTACAACGTCGCAGCTCCAGCTCCTCTCCTGCTCAGCCAGCACCACCTGCTGATGGGAAGGGAAGGTCCGTGTCGTGGGAAGGGAGGGATTCCTTCTTCTGTGGAGGAACTCCATGCTGAGGGCAGAGGTTGTGCGGGGAGGAGCAGGGTATCCATTTGGAGCCTTTTTCCCATCAAGAGGACAAAGAAGTGACTGCAATAGGTGCAAGAGGTATCGAAACATATTTAACTAACACGTATGTTTTAAAATACAGAATTTTAAAGGACTGGGGGGCTTTCCATCTATGGGTGAGAGATATAATGAATTTAGAGGAAGCTGCAGAAACGCGACTAAGAGCTCTCGTTTTCGGGCAATTCCAGGATGAAATAGTCTAAAAGTGTTAACGCTTGGTTCCCCCTTTCCCTGGTGTGCTTTTGTATGTCCCCTGGCCCCGCACACGGCCCGGACGGCTCGGTTAGTGCATTACCCTTTCTCCTCCTTCGTTTCCTCCTCCTCCTCACTAATTTTCACTGTTGTGAAAGTGATTTAGAATTAAAAAATGGTTTTACATTACCCGGGGTGCGCCGCCGTTCCTTCGCGCCGCCGCGGGGCGGGGCGGGGACCGCACCTCCCTCAGGGCGGGGGGCGGGGCCGCGGGCCGAGCCGCGCTGTGATTGGCCGGTGGCGCGGAAGGGGCGGTGCAGAGCGGCGCGGCGATTGGCGGGCGCGGGGAGCGGGCGCTGCGGA
>VXAU01005306.1:397991-426513 GCA_013399695.1 Formicarius rufipectus
TGGGGAGGTGCGGGCGGCGGCGGCAGCGCCGCAGAGCAGCGCTGGCCCCTCTGCAGCGCACAGGCAATGTGGGAGACCGGGGCGCATTCCTAGACACAGACTCACCGTGTTGCTGCTTCCAGTGGAGCTGTGTGAAATGTCAGAGGGAATTAGACCCGTGCTGGAACTGACGAGCTCTGCAGCACTGGGCTTCGCTGTACTTCTGCAGCCAGGCTTGTAAGTTGCGCTCTGTAAGGAGAAATGGGGATTTTATTTTAATTTTTNAAAAAAAAAAGAAAAAAAAAGAAAACAACCCAAAAAGCTGCCTGGCTTTCTGCTTACTTCAACAGTGAGCAGCAGCTGTCAAATCCGCAGCCAAGCCTGCCTTGCAGCCCCGAGCGCCCCTGGAGCGGTGTGCCAGCTGGGACGAGCATCTCCAGGAAAAGCACACGGCAGTGCTCTCGGCCGTGGTTTGCAGGCTGCGTCCGGGCATGCCAGGCTGTGCTGACTGCACAGAAAGGGGCGGGCTCGGGCCAGCAGCACATGTTTGCTGCCTTTCTGAATGCCTTGCGAGCAGCTTTAGCTGATGAGGTCACTAGAGATCATGCTTGGCTTCAGACAAGCGCAGTCATACAACTGCGTGTGCTGCGAGCAGGAGGGAGTGCTCTGTGCTGATTTACACCTCGCAGCTTCCAGGCAGGAGATGAAGATTAGGTTAGAGGATTGTAATGATGTCTGTTGAAACAGTGGTGGAAAGAAATATATTTTTCCTTGGCTGCAGCACACTGTGAGTTACCTCCTGCAAGCGGGGGAACGGGTTGTAGGTGCTGTGAAGGCAGTAGAATCCCACTGGGCGTGGAGGGTTTAGGAACATTTACAGTAAACGTTAATTTGATGTGTTTGGAGACGCGGCTCGTTGTCTTCCTTGACTTCTCCATCAGGACGTGCCGCTGGTGCAAAGAGAAGTTTCACGTGCATGTGCTCGTATGCTTTGGCCAAATCCGCTCTCTTTCAGCACTAAATACGCTGCCCCTCTTTGGGTCGGAGCTCCACCCCTGTGAAGAAGCCGAGCCTGTTGAGGCTCTGGAGCCGCCGCTGTCCGCCTGCCACGGCTCCTCCTCCCCTCCCACCCTTGGGTGGAACCAGGGAAGGGAAAACTTGACAATAGTTAGCAGGCAGCAGAGCTCGTAGGAACTGCTGCGGCAGCATGTCCAACTAGCCCGGTTAGCAGGGATTCTGTCCTTCCCGAGGTGCTGCTGCTGCGGAAGGCAGGCGAAGATGGTTATAGCCATGGGAGCCAGGGAAACTGCGGAGGGGAGTGAGCAGCCGAGAGACCTGGCATTCCTTGGGCGGCTTCAAAGAGAGGTGAAGTGTCTGAATCAGCGCACGGGTAAATGAGCCCTGGCTGCTGCCATGTTGGCAGAACAGAGCTGTTCAGAGGCAGTTGGACAAGTTTGTGGCTGAGCCGGTTTATCCAGTGTTGAAGATGGGAAGTTACTTGTCTGCCCCAGCTTACTTCGCTCCCAAGGACCCCTTTCGGTAAGTCTTGCCCGGGATTAGCACTGGACCTCCGAAGTGTTGTTTTCCTTCTTGTGATGGTATCCTAAAGCAGTCAGTGTGTGAAGAACGAGGTCCAGTGCTTGTGTGCCAGGAGCAGCCAGTCTCAAACTGGGATCCTGTATTGCTCTGAAGAGGCAACTGGGATGATTCTTAGTGCCAACCCCTTCCTAGCTCCCGGGTTGGAGGGAACAGCTCCGGTGTGTGTGCTGCCCAGGCAGGCTTCTTCAGGGAGCACGAGATGTGCCACTGGACCCAGTGCCCTGTGCTCTGCTCACTGGCAGAGGAATGAGATTACTGTGGCTGCTGCTGCTTCTCTCCCAAAGCTCCTTGTGCCTGGGCACAGCCGGGTGAGCTGAGGTGCTGCTGTGGGAGTTCAGGAAGGTGATGTAACCTGCAGTGAGGCAGCACATAATCCTGTTTGAGGAAAGAAATCAGGTACTTTCCAGTTAACTAGGGATGAGCAGCACACTTCCCTCAAGTGGAAAGGGTTCTGTGATGTTTTGCTTTATTCAATTTTTATTTGTTCTTGGTCCAGTTGAACGAATGAGGCTCGAGAAAGGTGATAGCTCCAGAATAAGGCTTTGATTGCATTGCATCTCCACAGTGGGAACAGTTAGTGGGGCTGAGCACAGCCAGGCTGCTGACTGACACTGATGTGCTGATGAGGTGGATGGATGAGGAAGAGCACAGCTTGCACTTTCATTGTCTCCCTCCTATCCCCTCCACTCGGATTTGCTTGTTATTGATCCTGTTCTGCAAACAGCTTTGTGCTGATCCAGGAGTAAGGAGCCTTTTGCTAGAGCAGTGTAGGACAGGAGTCAATACTGCTGTGCAGTTGCTGAACTTCTTTAGGCAACTTTCTGAAATGGCATCTGCTTTCAGAAGAAGGAAAGTGAGCAGGCATTCATTATTTGTAATACGTGCAGGGTATTATGCTAAGCCATAGATACACCTTCGAAGTGTGTGGAAATGGTTTTGCATAGTCAGAGCTTAAACACTCTGTATTCTAGTAGTCTGTTTTCTAGCATCTGTTCTTCCTTGTCTGGTGTCTCTTACGTAGGCAGTGCACACACTCCTGCTAAGCCCGGGTGAGTAAGCCTTTGGGTCAGCTGCAGGCTGGGCTTGTGCTTTATCCTGCAGCTCTCTGCGTGCCTGAGCTCCCCCTGCTCTGCCTGCCCACGGCCCTCCCTCCCGAGCCTGTGCAGCGTTAACTGATCCGGCCTGACAGAGAGTGTGAGAGGGGCACTGTGTTAATGAGCCCTTCTCAAAGGCATCTGTCTCTTCAGTGCCAGGGAAGTCTTTGCTTCCATGAGGGTATTGACTTTCATCTAGCTGTAAAAGAGATGCCACATCAGTTGAAACCAGGCTGGTTACCTGTTGTGACCTGATCCTCCTGCCACCCCCCACAAAACCAAGAGTCCATCCAGAAGCGATTTGGGAACTCTTTCTGCACCTGCAGTGCTGCAGATCACCAGGACTGAGCACTGCACTCAGATGCTGCCTGGGGGATGGCTGTGAGAGGCAGATTAATTCTTTTTGTACAGCCAAGGCTGGGAAGTGAAGAATGTCTGGCCTGTATAACCAGAGCAGAGCTCTGCAGCTCTGAAGACGGTGGCTGGGCAGTGAGAGGAAACATGTCAGGTATGGCTGTTACCAGTGCTCCATGGAACTTGATTGCCATGGTTTGTTACTCTTTAATAAGAACAGCAAATTATTTAGGAGAAGATTAGTGGTTTCTAATCTGTAAAATATGGAGGAACATGAAATCTTCCTTTCTTTTGTTTGAGTGACTGGCAAAGGGTGGCTTGCTTAACACCTGCAGCAGTAGCTTTATTCCTGTCTCAGCTGATGTGGGCCCTGCTGCAATGCCACAGCTCCAGTGAGGAGAAAAAGGAAGAAGTTGTAACTCTTGTAACTGCTGTGATAAAATTCTGACGTGATAACTTTCAACAGTCTCTTCAATGAGAGCCGTGTGGAGCACTGACGGGATGCCTTTATCATTTGGGCCAAGGCACTGAGGCCACACCTGTGTGCTGGCAGCCAGTGCCCCTCGCCTGCCCAATCTAAAGCCTGTCCTCAGTTCCAGGAGGCTTGGTAGGTAACAAAGGTGCTGCCTGGCAGTGTGAGCTGCAGCCATGTCCTGCTGCTGGCAGAGATGAAGGAAGCAGCCAGCCAGGCCCATTCCCAGCATCCAGCCTCTCTGGGGCTCTGTTCCTGTTGCCTCATTGCCCAGGGTGGGGTTCTGAGCCTTAAGCTGCAAACTTGTCCTGCCCAGATTTGTTTAATTACATAGCAGAGAACTGACTGCTTGCCGGCTCCACCTCCTCACCTTCGTTTTGCGATGGGTGTGTTTCAAATTAGATACCAGTGCTTATTTCTGGATGGAAGCAAAAAAACGCAAGTGCTGTAAGGTTGAATCAAACTGTGAAGAAGTAAAGGAAGGGCAAAGGGAAGACAAATGTACATGACCCCATGCGGCCCACCTAGACACAATTGAAGTTGTGTGGCTTTTGCAGAAATTTTAGATTTTCTTAGAAAAAGGAGTGGTTGAAGGTGAAATTGAAGAGGGGCAAGGAAGGGATGGTGTTGTGCTTAAAAACAAATAAATAAATAACTCACCTACTTGGAGAGAACTTAGACAGAAAGCCAGGTGTTGAAGTCCTGGTGGAGCAGTCTCCAGCATTGCTGTGTGCATCCCAAGTGCAGGTCTGGTCACAGCTCCCTGCTGGAAGATGTAATCACTCCTGGAGCACACACTGGTACAGACATGCATGCCAAAGTTGGATAAGTCTGAGGGATCCGATTTGCCTGTGCTGAGCCAGATGTTCCTGCCACAAGACGATAGAAATCTTTGCTGTTAGTCTCCACTTGCTCTTTTCTCCCTCCCACTCGCCCACTTGCTCATTCAGCAGGGGATATTTACTGCAGAGGAAGCCAAAGGCAGAATGCACTGCGATGCCCTCTGGGTCTCTCGCATACCATGAGCAGGGTGTAGCCATGGCAGTGCCCCCGGGCTGGGGCTGGACTGATGGATGTACCACCTGTAGCAGTCTCAACTTACTGCTCCCTCTGCTTCAGACAGAATTGGCAGGGGCTGCTGCACGTGCTGGAGTTCTTCCCCATCACTTGGAGCGGGGGAAGGATTTGATGCTCCTCAGCTGGGAGAACAAACACTGTATAAGCCAAATAGGTTAGAAGGAGCAACCTTCCTGAGGGCAGAGAATGGCACTAAATGCTTCATGAGGTGTGTTTTCCCCTCAGACCAAAGGCTGCTTACAAGCAGCTTTACCCTGTTGCTTTGCAGCCTCTTGAGATGGAGCAAATAACTCTCTCAGTGTTGGAGCACGACCAGCTTCACATATCACACTCATTACAAGCTGCTGGAGTTTGCAAGGAATGTCTTTGGCACAAATAAGCTTTTGGGAAGCTCGTGAGAGGTGAAGTCAACAGTAGCTCCCATCTTAGCCCAGGGAGCGTGTAAAAAGTGCACCTCCAGTGCCACCAGTGACTGCAGTGCACTGGGTGCTGAGGGAGGACACCCACCCACCCAAACCCCCACCCCACTGCTGTGTTTCCCCCAGTGGAGTAACTGGGACAGGTGTTGGGCTAAGAGGCAAAACTCTTCCACCTTTGGGAAAATGAGGACATTGATCCTCGAGGTGTGTCTTTGAACCAGTTATTGGTGACTGACCCACTTTGGATTCTGCCCTCAGGAATGGCCAAGGCCAGGCTTATTTTCCTTTCAAAGTCTGAGAACGTGCTGCCCAGGGCTAATGGAATAATCTGTAGTGATGCAACTGCAGTCTGTGCCTTGTCTCTCCATTGTGTCACACCTCCATGCTGCTGCAATGAAAATCCCTGCTGAGGCAGGATTATTGTGTGTTCAGGAAGCCTGAACATCTGGGTTCTGCTTGTGATTTGCTAACAAGGTATCTGCAGTAGAATTGCTGTATCTTTTTCCTTTTTTTTTTTTTTTTTTTAGGCAAGAGAGTTGTTTGTTTCTTGAGGGGATGTAGATAGAGGATTAACAATGCTTGGAAATGGGAACTGATGCAGATATGTGGAGGATTTTGAAACTCCATAAAATTAGAGAAATAGTTTTGTTCAGGTTTTTTTTTTGTTTGTTGTTGGTTCTCTGTAGTGTTTATTTTCTCATGCACTGTCATGAGAAGGGAGCAGTTGGTGGGGAGAGGTGGAGGGCTTTGCTCAGAGTTAATTGGTGGATGCTGTGAGTGTGTGGAGCTCAAGGGATGAACTGCTTTGAAAACTCTCCCTCGAATGCAGAGTTTGCAGCTCAGTTTACCTTCTGGGAGAGGTCTGCTTACCGAAGAATAGAAAAGCTTTCCACGAGGGTTGCTGCAAACCTGCCTTAGTGTTGCATAGGGAAGTGGATCCTGTCTCTCTATCCCCCTTCCTAGACTGGCTGAGAAGACAAGTTCTCTGGCATGAGGTGGTTGATGCTATAGAAACACTAAGTAGAAACACAGCAGAGCTGTCTGTGCTGGGCAACTCTGTGGCTGGAAACTTCCATCCAGGAAGAGAGAGAGAGCAGAGGAGCAAAATATAAAGCAGAATTTATAAATCTACTGGTGTGTTCTAATGTGTGGAATTTGTTTTACAGTTTGAAAGCTTTTTTTTTCTTTGTACTGGTTGATTCCACCTCTCCTTTACTAATTTTCAGTGGAAGCAGGAGGGTTTAGTACACCCAGAAGAGCTGCTGAATGTCTGTGTTCTCCATGTGGGACAGGACCTCTTGATGTGTGGCTTGTTGCCATTTGGAACTTTGTTCCTTTGTTTCCTTCCAGGTGCTCTGAATGTCAGGATCCCCTCACTAACTGGTACTACGAGAAAGATGGGAAGCTGTACTGTCACAAGGACTACTGGGGGAAGTTTGGGGAATCCTGCCATGGCTGCTCTCTGCTGATGACTGGACCTGTGATGGTAAGGACTGAAGGACTCCTGCCTGGACTCCTCTAACTTAGCTGGGAGTTGTCCTAGGTACTCAGATAACCAAATAAACTGAAGGTAACACTCTCCTTGCCACCCTAATCTCTAGTCAAAGATTAGAAATAGGGCCTGTATGTGCATCTCCTAGATAAAGATTAATTTTGAATGGAAGTAGCTCTGAAAGGAAGGAGCTGTGAGGATCTGAACAAAGGAAGTCAAGTGCTGAAATGCACAGGCCTGAGAAGCAGAAAAATGCTTTGGGGGACACCTCTTCAGTTCCTGCAGTGTCTGCAAGGGGGACTTTCCACTGGTCTGCTGTGTCAAACCTCTCTGCTCAGGATAAGCAGCAGGTTCTGGCTTTGGGAGTGTTGCCATCCAAGTCCCATCTGGGCTGTGGACAGAGAGGTTTTTCAGTCTGATGGTGTCTCAAAGTAGTGTTAGCCCCAATTGCTTGAAGCATTGAACTCTGCCTGCACAATATGGGGCTCACCTAAATGTTCCCCCCTGCCACAACCTTGCAAATATTTAACCAGTAAAACTGTCAAGAATGAAACATGATCGTTATTTTTTGTAGGGCCTAAATAAAAGCAGCATGGTACTCAGTGATACGATTGCTACCTCAAAGGGAAGCACTGAGAAAGGTGCAGACAATGTCTCATTGCCTGCAGAAGTCTGTGCCAAATACTGTCAATAAGAGAAGTTCTCATAAGGAAAATAAGAAAACAGATCAGTGAATAAAAGTATTCTTTAAAGGTATTTTTTGTCTCAGTTTCTCTTCTTTCTGTCAGCTGGCTGGTAAAACATCTGAATTTGTGCATTGCCTGTCTGCCAAAAAAAAAAAAAAAGCCCTTTCAGCTTTATTAATTCAGGCGTAACATTAGTTATCTTGCCAAGAGCAACTGAATGGGAAGGTTTAATACCTTGTTTACTGGTCTCCAGCAGACTATCAGCAATTTCTGATAGCTGAGCAGCTACCAAGTACAGCAGAGGTCCCTGAGACACAGGCTTTGCTCTGCGTGCTGACATGTTTGTTTTGGAGCTCTGCAAGCAAGGTGGCAAGGATGTGGCTCAGGAAAGACTGAACGGACTAATAACACTCTCCAGTAAAAACCTACCACTTGCCTTTGAGATGCGAGTGGCCACGTTAATTGTAGAGGGAAGCAGGAGCTGCATCTGCTGGTGGATTTTGGCCCTACTTAAGTTACTCCCTTTTCTGTCTGTAGGTGGCTGGCGAGTACAAGTATCACCCCGAGTGCTTTGCGTGTATGAGCTGCAAAGTGATCATCGAGGATGGGGACACTTATGCACTGGTGCAACATTCCACTCTCTACTGGTAAGATTTGCTGCTCCCTGCTGTGTGCAAGCCCTGCTCAGCCAAATGCTGCTCTAAGGAATGCCAGGAAGCTGCTTTTTGAGGGAGGGAAGGGGGAATGGTGTAAGCACTAAACATTATGGCTTGTGGTGAGTGGGTGTGAATTTTGGCAGGGAGGGACAGGGCACTGCCACAGTGACTTTCTTCACTTCTTCCAGTGGGAAATGCCATAACCAGATCGTGCTGACCCCGATGATAGAAAAGCACTCCTCGGAGTCTCTGCGTGAGCAGCTGCCCTACACACTGACCCTCATCTCCATGCCCGCGGCCACCGATGGCAAGAGGGGGTTCTCTGTGGCTGTTGAGGGGGGCTGCTCCAGCTATGCCACCGGTGTCCAGGTGAAAGAGTGAGTATGACCAGGCTGTGTGCAATGTCCATGTCTGTGCAGGGAGAGCTGCTGCAAATCCTGAAGCACTGTTGACCTCAGGGGATCTTGGCATTACAGGGCTGTGTGTCATCTGTGTTTGGTCTCTGTCTCAGTCCTGGGACGACCTTAACTGATAATTTTATCTCTCAGTGCTGTCTCCTTCACTGAGCACATGGCATTTGGAGAAGGGTAATGGGCTAGCAATTTTGCCATTTGTCACAAAGAGCTCTCTCCAAACCAGCTCAGACCTCAGCACTTGGTGTCACGTGAGCTTCCTGTGCTGGCAGTTTAGCATTGCTTTATTTCAAAATACTAATACAAAGGGAAGCATATTTTTGGTAATTCTGGCTAACCTGACTTCTCACACACGCTGTAATTCCCATATTTAGAGTTAACAGGATGCACATCAGCCCAGATGTCCGAAACGCCATCCACCCTGCGGATCGGATCCTGGAGATTAATGGGGCTCCCATTCGCACCTTGCAGGTGGAGGAGGTGGGTGTTCTGTCCTAAGGCCTCCTTCTCCTCTGCCTCCCTACATCTCTTCTGTTTCCTGGCACTGCTCTCCCACCCTGCACTCGGTGTGCACACCCCCAGTGCTCGGGCTGACAGTCGGAATAAACATGAAGACAAGCTTTGCCTTCCAGCTGAAGAGGCAAACGTAACAGATGGAAGTGCTGTCAGGGTGCAGTTTTGTGGCATTCGGATGTGAAGGGAGACAATAAGAAAAGTCCCGGGCTGTGACAGAGGACAAGAGAGGCTGTGAAGACTTTCCCATGTACTGCTAGTGAAGTGCTCCATTCTGATCATTTGAGAGGCAACTGCTAATTCACGAGGGCCCAGCTGGTCCTAGGGGGGAGTTTCCCATAGCAGAAGTATTTGATGTCTGTATTTACAAGTAGATGCTTTGTACAGGTATCAGGTGATGCTGCAGGAGTGTAGTGAGACCACCATTACCTTCACTTCCCAAGGGTTCTGTTCACTGTTGGTGCTGAAGAGAACATGAGGAGCACAAGACATCTCAGATAAATCTCTCTGTAGCTTTTTCAAAGCTATTTTTTGCAGCACTGTTCAAGATTGAAACCTGTGTGGCTTTTGAACACTTCTCAGAAAAAGAAAAGCATTTCATAGAGTCACAGAATATCAGGTTGGAAGGGACCTCAAGAATCATCTGGTCCAGTCTTTCTTGGCAAAAGCAGGGTTTAGAGAGGATGGCTCAGCACCTTATCCATCTGAGATATAAAAGTGTCAAATGTTTTGGAATCCACCACTTTCCTGAAGAGATTATTCCAAGGGCTGATTGTTCTCTTTGTGAAAAAATGTCCTTTTGTGTCTAATTGGAATCTTCACAGGATTAACTTGTACCCCCTGTATTTTCCATGTAACTCCTTGTAAAAAGGGAGTCTCCACCTTCTTTGTAGCCACTCCTTAAATACTGGAACATGGAGATAAGGTCCCCCCTCAGCTTTCTTTTCTCAAGGCTGAACAAACCCTATTCTCTCAGCCTTTCCTCACGTGGCAGCTTCACAGCCCTTTGATTATCTTTGTGGCCCCACTTTGGACCTTCTCCAGCCTGTCCACATCTTTTTTACATAGGTTACTTGTGGCTGACCAGAAAGAATTGGATAACATAAAGAACTTGTGTGTTGGTGATTTGACTTGTCTGGCAGGCAGCTGCAGCGCACACAACTAAACCACAGCTATGGAGTGATCTCACTGAACTCTCCCCTCTGATTCCTGAGGGGCACTCTCTGTGTCTCCTCTGTCTCCCGTTGTTTGTGTTCCCCCTGTCAGCTCCCTCCTGCCCTCTGGTTTGGTTTCAGGTGGAGGAATTGATTCGCAAGACCAGCCAGACCCTTCAGCTGCTCATAGAGCATGACCCCGTCTCGCAGCGCCTGGACAGGCTTCGCTTGGACTCCCGCCTCCCCACCCACATAAAGCCACCCATCTCCCCACGCTCCCTCTCCCCACTGGACATCAAGGAGAACCTGGAAGGAACGCTCCGACGGCGCTCCCTCAGGTACAGGCTGGGAAGTGCTGCCTCTGGCCTGGCTTAGCTTTGCCCTGTGCTCCCTGCGCCCAGGCCTTGGCATTGCCATGACATCTCTGATGTGAGCAGGAAACCATTGGAGAAGTTGTGGAGAGCTTTGGATTCTGTTCTCTCCATTCCCTTTTAGGATGACAGACTTTCACTAATAGAAATAAGGAGCTCTGCTGTGAACAGAAAAGCTACTAAGTGTCACAGTTATAAAATGTAAAGGTCAGGTTTTTACCAGCAGGGGATGGATGTGTCCATAAAGGGAACCTGTCTGAGATCTTGTGTCCCCAGAGCAGGGCACTCAGTTGCTCATTTAGTCATTTACTAGGATTTTAATCCTTGTTTAGAGGTAGCAAGTGCTGTGTGTTCCCAGCTTCCTCCCCCTGTTCCCAGAGCTCCAACTCTGACTGCCAGTGCAGGAGGTGTGTTGTTGTTGTTCTTAGGCAGCTCTGACTTGGAAGCTACTCTGGATTCATAAAGAGCTTCCACTGTGCTGGGAGAGCATCTGGCTTTGGCGATATTAAAGGCACTGAAGGGCATATAGAAACCAGTCCCTTAGAAGCGAATGGTGGCATATGTTGGACCAAAAGTTTCCCAACAGCTTCCCTGATCTTTGTTTTCTAGACGAAGTAACAGCATCTCCAAGTCTCCTGGCCCCAGCTCTCCAAAGGAGCCACTCCTTCTGAGCCGTGACATCAGCCGTTCTGAATCCCTGCGCTCCTCTTCCAGCTGCTCCCAGCAAATCTTCCGGCCCTGTGACCTGATTCATGGTGAAGTTCTAGGAAAAGGATTTTTTGGACAAGCCATCAAGGTGAGGAGGTCCCAGACATTCATCGCTTACTTTGAGTCCAGCAATGTCTGCCTGTCTCAGGATCCTTCACTGCTGTCTCAGTGGTGTTTGCCTTGCTGAGAGTGGTCACTCTTGGATCTTCCCTGGTTTGCTCTGAGATCCATTTCTGTTTCATTCCCTGACCATGAATGCCTCTGGCTGCAGATGGTTTTGACTTTGTCCCCTTTGAATGTCAACCTTGGCCATACCTGCTCATCTCCAGAGTGCTTGTGTCACAGCAACCTCCTGGGTGAGGGGGGAGAATGGGCAGCAGGCTACACATCCTCTTACAAGGCATCTTTGTCAAGAGGTGCATTCAGCTACCCAGCACAGCATTTCTCACCCCCCCAGAGTGGCAGGCTTGCGGTTTGCCAGGCTGATGTTGTGTCCATCTCTGAACCCCTGGCAGAGCCTAAATATCTTGTGTGTGTGGGGCTGGTGTCCAGGATTTGCATGACTCTCACAGTTAAAATCTCCATTGATAGCAGTCCTATTGCAATTAAGCTCTGTGGTCTTGACTGGAAGTGCTCCAACAGTTCCTATCCCAACATCCCTGGCATCAGGGGGCAGCTTTCTCTGCCTTGTTAAGGTGCTGTGAGCTCCTTGGGACTCCGATTGCACTCACCATGTTACGGGACTTGTCTCCTTACACTGGTATAAACTTGAGGTGTCCAGCCATCACATTCATCTCATATTTCCAGGGTAGGTGAGGAGCCAGTACCACAACCCCAGTGCTTTTGATCCATACTAATGTGCATATTTCTCTTCCTCTCTGCTCATAGAGAAATAACAGGTGCAGGTAAGTGGAATCTTTGCTCTGTCGCATGTTTTTGTCATCTGCGTCCCCACAGTTATGGCACAAAGGCATTTCCTTCCTGCTCCGATTACCCCATGGCCATCCTGTTCAGGTGCATGCTCTGGGGGCTCAAACTGCCCCCTGGAGTTTCATGATGACACATGTTTCAGTTTTGCTGGTCTGTCAGCTTATGAATTCCACTTAGCCTTGTCTGTCTCTTCACTCCCCTTTATCTTTGGGTTTTAGATGTCTTTGGCTTTCCTGTCCCTGGCTGAAATGTGTAGTGTTCTCTGGCTCGCTGCCTGTGTATGGATGCTTGATTTCAGACAGGAGCAAAAGAATATTGTACTCCTGCTTCTGATGTGTTGTTCCATGCTATTCCACACTCACATTCCACCTCTATCAGCCTTCCTATGTCCCACGGTTACAAAGAGAATTAATGTATCACAGTGTTTGCAAGAGCTCATAAGCTTCCTAAATGCTGTAACAGGGTCTTATGTCCTGGGTTGCAGTTCTGGAGGTTTCCTAAAAGGCTTTTTATTTGAAATGGTAGGAGGCAAGAAAGTGACCCTTTACTGAAGCTTCAGATTGACTAGGCTTGATGGAGCAAATACTGTAGCTGGTCAAATCTTTCCCTTCCGCTCCTAGAGACAAGGTGGTTGTTTAGCTCCCTTAGAGAGCCAGAGCTGTCCAAGTTAGGCAGTGGAAGGGGAGAGGATTTCCAGGAAAATGTACTTTTCAGAGTTTGGACCCTTTCTACTCCCTCATGCACTCCATGAGTTGAGCTCAACTCCAAGGTTGAGCTGGTTAAAATCGATCTGGAACACAGCAAAATGCCAGGAACTAGTTGGAGACAAGCAAAGAGTTCTCAAGGAACTGTAAATGCTTTCCATGTCAAGAGCCAGGAAATTTAGTACCTTTCTATTCTGATGGATTTCTTCGTGTTTGCCACCATTCCAGGACATTCCTTGCAGGTAGCAGCACACTGCTCCACAGGAGCTTCCTGCCTAAACTGAACAGCCTGTGCACACCAGTTCAGCTTGCACATGAGATTCAGATCCCCCATAAAACCAAAGCATGTGTAAGGTAGTTTTGGGTTGTTTGGTTTGGTTTCTGAAGCAACTGAATGTTGGTTCCTGTACTGATACAGAATGTAGCTGTTTGGGTCTGTGTACAAGAGGTGAGTGCCATGCTGGGCAAACGCTTTCCATAAGGGAACTTGAGGGTTGCACCAGTGTGGGACTGGTGCCTCCAGAGGCTTTGGCAGCCTGAGTGCATGCTCAGCACTGTGCTACCCAGAACGGAGGCCTCATCTTGCCTGATCTTGGCATGATCAGCTTTAGGTAGTTTCTCTTTTACATACAGAATATTTTCTGAATTCTGAATTTCATAAGGTTTTCAGCAGATTCCTGGCCTCTGAATTTTTTCCCACCTCTTCTCCTCTCTGGATAAGGGGGGGAATGTTCCCCTCTCTTTCAGAAGAGTTGCAGGAGCATTGGAACTTTGTATTCTTGGACATTGCCTGTAGTTGTGGGTTTTGTTTCCACCAGGTGACTCACAAGGCAACAGGAAAGGTGATGGTGATGAAGGAGCTGATTCGCTGTGATGAGGAAACACAGAAGACTTTCCTGACAGAGGTAGGAGCAAGATTTCAAAAAGCTTCTGAGCCTGTAGCATGGTGGAGCTCTCTTCCATCTTCTACAGGAAGAGATTCCTGCAAGCTGGCAGGAATCAAGGTGCTGAGGTGGGAGACATTGCAGGGGGAAAAGTTGACATGAGCTGAGTGTTTGCTGCAGTGAGGTATGACTCACACTGAGCAATAGTTGTGGCTTCAGCTCCCAGTTCATTAATTTTTCAGTGATAAAAAGCAGCCTGAGTGTGAGGCAAATTGAGCTGTGCAGTACATAAAGGATTTATCCCTTGAGCCTTGTGCATAAATACAAAGGATGAGGGCCAAGATATTTAAGACTCCCACTGTATTTAAGCTAAACTATTCTTGGTGACTGCCTATGGTGTTTTTCAAAGCCAGATTTAGCTTAAAGACAGCTCCCTAAACACTTGACACTGCTGCTCCAGTCCTGACACCTGCAGTACAGACCTGAGAGCTGCTGAGGAGAGCTCCTGGCCCTGAAAAACCAGCCAAACTCAACGGTGCTCTCCTTAAAGTCTAAGAGCAGGTCAAAATGAGGAGGCAACAGTTCACTGACTGCCTTAAGTTTGGGGTTTGAGTGTTCCCTGTGGTCTCTGGAGGGGACCTTCAGTACTGGAGTGCAGATCTGTCAGGAGTTGTGTTTTGGGGTGGGATGTCTCTGCTTCCAGGTGAAAGTGATGCGCAGCCTGGACCACCCCAACGTGCTGAAGTTCATCGGGGTGCTCTACAAGGACAAGAAGCTGAATCTCCTCACCGAGTACATTGAGGGGGGCACACTGAAGGACTTCCTCCGCAATGCAGTGAGTTTGGAGGCCTGGGAGAACAGGCCTCAGTGGGTCTGACTGTGGTGTTGGTTGTACCAGCCTGATGGTGCTTGTTGTTAGTCTTCTTTGGAGCTGTGTGGTAAAGCTGCTTCTTGGCTGTGGGTGGGCCTGATGCAGGAAACCTCTTCTTTCTGGGGCTGTGTGGTGTGTGTGTGACTGCTGCAGGAACCTCTGGTGTGCAGGAATTGCTGTCATCAGCTGGCTGGTAAGATAGTCCCTGACCACTGAGGACTTGTCTTTCAGGACCCGTTTCCCTGGCAGCAGAAGGTCAGCTTTGCCAAAGGGATTGCCTCTGGAATGGTGAGTTGGACTGTCCACTTGTCACATGGCAGACCAGCAGGTGTATGAGGGCCTGTGGACCCTGCCTGACTCCTGGCATTGGGTTCTTGAGCCTGTAAATGTGAAGAGACGTGCTCACCTGGGAACCCCTAACACCAGCTTTCCTCCCTCTGTTCCAGGCTTACTTGCACTCCATGTGCATCATTCACAGAGACCTGAATTCACACAATTGCCTGATCAAGTTGGTGAGCTACACCTCTGTTCCCACAGCATGCTGCTCTTCTCCTTGGCATCTTCCTCCCTTGGGTTATTCCGTTTGCTGTTCCCTCTTTTGTCAGGGTGGAGCACATTTCAGAGAGGCTTTTAGTGCCCTAAACAAGGGGAGCTTCATCTTGACACAGGATTTTCCAGACTGTTCTGGTTTTCACTGTTTCTGTGTTGTGTTCTCATACCCCCTTTCCTCTGGTATCAGCGCCTTAACAATCACCAGAGTTCCTTATCTCAACTATGAGGTGTTTTCTACAGCTGCTTCTGTTCTTTCAGCCACCTGATGACTTTTTTATTGGCACTCAGGATTCAGACAAGCATGTGGGTGTGTGCATGTGTGTGTGCTCTTTCTTTTTGAAATGCTGGGTCACAACAGTTTTGTGTGGCTTCATTCCCTCAAGCCTTGCCCTTGTTCACTTGGCAGGGATATGAGATTGGCATGTGGGCTTCAAACGACCAGGGGTGGAAATCCAGGTTAATTCCTGGCCAGGTAGAAGAGGAAAGACTGAAAGGAAAGGTCCAGGTTTGCTCTAGCAAGTGTAGCCAAATTGATGCAGTAAGTGTTAGCAACCACATGGGAAATAAGACAATGAAGGGAGGAAATGATGAGCTGGGATTGTGAATTGGATACCTAAACATGTTGGTATGCTCATCTGGCTGCAGGAAACCTGGATAGTTGCCCTTAGAGAATAGTTGGTAGCGAACAGGAATTGCAACCTCTTTGCCCCTGAAAGGAGCTGAGGATAACCAGAGGGTTGTGCTCCATCCCTTGGGCAGGATAAGACGGTGGTGGTGGCTGACTTTGGTCTGTCTCGGCTGATTGTGGAGGAGAGGAAAAAGCCCACCCTGGAGAAACCGTCTGCCAAGAAGCGAACTCTGCGCAAGAGCGACAGGAAGAAGCGCTACACGGTGGTTGGGAACCCCTACTGGATGGCCCCGGAGATGCTGAATGGTAAGATCCCAGGGCAGGGAGCAGCTGAGGGGACAGGGATGACAGGATTACTGAAAGCTTCTGGGCCCCAGTAACAGGCAAACCCATTAGAGCCTGTCGTTTTAGGCCTGCTAATGTGGACGCTTACTTATACACAGAGATGCTGTAGGTGCAGTGCCTGATCTGGTGAGCCTTTGTGCCAGCCCAGGTAGTGTTCATGGCTTGATGACAGGATTCTTCAGGAAGGCAACAAATGTAAACTTCCTATAATCCAGATAACAGGGAGAACAAAAGAGGCCTGAGATAAGACTGAACCTGAGATCAATTTCTGTTATAGCCTCATGATTAGTAGCTGCCCCTAGAACCAGGGCATCATTAACCTCCAGGATGAGGCTTACGTGTGCCGTTGTGTAGATCCAGGGAGAAGCCATCTGCTACCAGGTTTGCTGAAGCCTCAGGACTGAGGTGGGAGTTGTCCAAGTGCAGGCAAATCTGGTTTCTGGCATGCAGCCCTCAGCTGCATTAGAGTGGTGACTCTTAGAGGAAAAGCTGCCCCTGCAGGAGGGGAGGGGAGAATGGAATGCAGTGGACACGATTTCCTCCTGAGCAGCAGCTCTGTCTGACCAGGCTGGGCAGTTTGGCTGGCTGGGGTATCAGCACAGTCCAGCAGGAAAGGGAAGACTGGGCTCTTCTCCCTCAGCTCAGTTCTTCTCCATGTTGCTTTCTTGTGTGCTGCCCTGTTCACCTTCTCTCAAGGCCTGCAGCCCTACAGGAGTCTGAGGCTGTTCCTCAGAGCCTCTCAGTCCTGGCATTTGTCAGGAGAACAGCAGGAGCATAGTCTGACATCACCTCTGAGAGCAAGGCTGATCACCAGACACTGGCTTGGGAGGGGTGTGTGTAAGCAGAGCATGGCACTCTGGAGCCTGCCTGCTTTCTCAGGATCAAAGTGCTGCCACTGTGGGATTTATTATCCTGCAGTCACTGCAGAGCGACCTGGCACTCACTGCCTGCTGGGGAAGCTGAGCACTCACTGTGCACTGTGGAGATCCACTGGGACAGAAGTCAACAGGAAAGGACAAAAGCTTCCCACAGTTATCCTTAGCATTTGCTCAGACCTGATACACAGATCTGTCCAACACAGTTGCCTGTGCTGTCCTGTAATCCCCAGGATAAGAAAGAAGCAGGATTAAAACCTGTGCTGGCAGTGTATGGGAAGGTGCAGTTGGTATGTACATACCTTGGGGTGGTATATACGTATCTCACCCTGCTCAAATTTAAGCCTAGTTTTGTCACCTGTTTTAGGGCCCTCCAGGAAACAGGCTTAGATAAGTTTTGGAGTGGCAGCTCCTGCAATGGCTGGAAAGGCAAGTGTGTCTGACAGAGAATATGTCTTATGTTTCCTGCAGGACAGAGCTATGATGAGATGGTGGACATCTTTTCATTTGGGATTGTTCTCTGTGAGGTAAGACAAGGACATTACCCAGCACCTTTTCCCCACTGCCATCTCCTGGCACACATGGGATCAGCCAGGTCTCTGTGTCTCAGTGTGCAGTCTGTGACCTCACTGCATGTGATTATTGAATTAGACTGGGAGAACAAGTGTGTCCTCAAGGGAGATAACCTCTTGTAGTTTCAGTTTCTTCCTGAACTGGAAGAAATGCAGAGGTTTCTCCTAGACTGAGAGAAGCTGTACAGAAGTCATCAAGTTCTGATTGAGCCCTGGTCTCCGTTTGAAAGGAGACACATTCCCTTGAACTGTGATACTTTTTTTTACTAGTGCCTCATTAAGAGAACAATCAGCTGCATAATCTCAGCAAATTCAGGGCCTCCACTGGGGATGGCACTTCACTTCAAAGGAAGGGAAACAGAAACCTCTTTGCACGTCAATTAATGAATTTTGTGGGCTTAGTTTGTTTCTGAGCCAATGCACAGTCTTACTGTTATATCAGGTTTTTCTGTCTGCAGAACAAAAAGCACCACTTGAAAGCCACAAGGTGTTTTCAGTTTAAAAGGTGTATATGACAGTGGAAATGCAGATGAAAAGCAGGGTGTTGTGTGTAACACAGCAGTTACAGGAACACCAGGGGATGCCAGCACAGATTCATCTTCAGGGGACAAAGCAAATGTCTATGCATAAGTCTTTGTGGCCTCAGCTGGAGCTCTGTTTACACTGGGCCCTACTCTCAGAGAATGTTGTGGTTGTGAGTGATAGATTTAGGAACTTGAAAAATCTGTATGTGGAATTAAAACAATTGTTTCATCTAGGGAAAAAAAAAAAAAGACATACAGGGGCAGTAGCACATGAACATTTTTTTGTCCCCAAATGACAATGCTAAAAAAAACAGTTCTGCACTCAGATAAGGAAATAACCCTGCCAAAACACATACTGGGTGTGCCACTGTCTTGTTACAGGATGTGGTTGTCCTGCCGAGTTGCTGGCATAGAAAAGCCTGGGTGGTTATAAATAACACCTTTTCTGTGATACTCTATGAGATTTTAAACCTAATAGTCTCCATGTGAAAGTTTGTATTGACAATAACCTTGTGAGTCCAGATCACCCCAGAGCTCTGCCTGGGCTCATTTCCTCTCTTACCCTGTGAGTTCCCCTCATGCTGGAGGTGCTGAGTACTGAGGCAATGATGGGGCAAAGCTTCTCAGTTCCACCCAGCCCTGTACTGGCTTTCCTTTACCTGCAGCCTCCTGGGCGTGGGTTACGGTTGTTTTTATCTGTCCCTTGCCTCAGGCTGTGTTGGGGTTGAATCTGCCAGTAGCAGAACAACTCAGAATTTGGGGTGCTGTTGGCTTCGTGGCAGGGTTTAGGTCTGGCTCTGTACAGAGGAGCTGTGCTGGTGGTGCGGCAAGATGGTGCGAAAGGGCAGAGATGGAATGGTGGTGCAGGTTGTGTGGATCACCTGCAGTCAGGAGGGGCTGCACCATCCCAGCAGCAAGTCACTGTCGAGCTCACTGTGAGGGGCACATCATCCTGTCTTCTGGTAGAGAGACCCTGGAGAGAAGGGGAAGGGGTCTGGGCCTCCAATGGCCACATTTGAAAGGAGGAACAATGTTGCTGTTCTCTCCTGTCCACCATAATACTTTGAAGGAGCCCTTGCTGGATGCTGATGTTCTCTGTTAACCCTGTGGAACTGTTGCAGTACTTAAATGCTGCTCTCATTTTCCCCCAGATCATAGGCCAGGTTTATGCTGACCCAGACTGTCTCCCACGCACACTGGATTTTGGCCTTAACGTCAAGCTGTTCTGGGAGAAGTTTGTTCCTGCTGACTGTCCTCCAGCCTTTTTCCCTCTGGCTGCTATTTGCTGCAGACTGGAGCCAGAGAGCAGGTAGGTCTGGAGGACTCTTCCTTGTAAAGCCTGTGGGATGTGTCTGTACCCCATAGTGGAAGGGCTGCTCTGCACCGAGGGCAATTCCAGCCTCCTGTGGGAATGCTCAAAGGCTTCTCCATGTGGAGGGCCGTAAAACTTCTCACTGTGGGAGAGAGGCCACTGTACATGGTGGAGGTCTCTGAAACAATTCCCAGAGAGCACAGAGGAGTGATTGTTGGGGGTTCCTCAGGTACAAAGAGTAGGGGCAGCCCTTGGCAGCAAGGTGAATACTTCATTTGATCTCAGCTGTGGAACTTGTAGCTTCAGAACAGTGTTGATGCCAAGTGGATTCCAAAGAACCAGAGCTGGCCACTGGCTGTAAAAATGGGCAGCCCAGTGAGATGGGGGCTTTGCAGTCTTGGAAGCTGAATGGGGAGGGAATCACGTCCCTGCTCACAGCTCTGTACATGGTACAGTGGTCTGGAAGGACCATGGGCTCAGCCTTTCCAGAGGCTCTTCTCTTTCCTCTTCCCCACTCACATTTCCTCACTGCTGCTTCCAGGCCCCCTTTTTCCAAGCTGGAAGATTCCTTTGAAGCTCTCTCTCTCTACCTGGGAGAACTTGCCATCCCCCTGCCGTCTGAGCTGGAGGAGCTGGACCACAACGTGAGTGTGCAGTATGGACTGAACCGTGACAAGCTACCTGAGAACACAACCTAGTGGCTTGTCCTGCTGCCTGCACCACTTCCACTGGAGCTGGGATGAGTTGCAGGGAGGGAGATGCACTCCAGCCACTTCCAGGGCATTAACAGGGCACCATGCTGTGCGTTTGCTGCATTGCCTCTCTCTCCCCACCCAGTGCCCCTCCTCTGGGACATCCTGATTCACTGTGGATTCCTGGCGTGTTTCAGAAGCAAAAAGGGCTGTTTCCTCCCAGCTGCACCTAGGAAAGCTGCTCAACACTATTTTTATGGCTTGAGAAATGTTTCTCTGGCCTTTTCAGGCTTCTCTACTGTGGTGCCTTAGAACTTGGCTGCAAGCTGTGAAGCCACCCTGGCCCATCTGCCAGGGAGGGGATTGCTATAGGAGACTCTCCTGGGTAAGGACCAGCACTTCTGGAACTGCTTCTCCCACTGACTGCCCTGCTCAGAAAGCTGGGGAAATTGGACATCCAGCAAAATGCCCCACCAGGACAGCACGTGTGTGTATGTTTGTGCATGTGTTTCCCAGAACAACCCACTGAGATTTTGGCCTCTGATCTGCATCGGAGAGGGAGTAAAAAGCCCCAGGAACTGGGCAGCTCTCCTGAAATACCTTGTCTCTGGGAAAGCATGTATGAATTTTTCTTTTGGTTTTGTGGTTTTCTTCCTTCTGTGACTCAGAATACCTCCAAAAGCCTGCCTAGAAACACTAAGACTGAGCTCTGCCTGCCCCTCCTGATGGTGAATGAGGCAGGCAGCAAATGAGCCACCGGGGTATCTTCAGACCCCATGCATGCAGTGACTTTGCCTGCCCCAAACTTTCACCCAGGTGAAGGTATCTGAACCTGAATGTGTAGAACTGCACTAGGCCTTGGCTGGGGACATTCCTGGAGTGCTGCTTGAGCTCTCAGCCTGTGGACATGAGGGGACAGGAGGGCTGAGGTGACAGAAAGGGCGGCAGAAGGTGCTCGTCTGAAAGCCAAAGGTTTGAAGTGGCTCAGACCTTGTGCATGGACAATGGCAAAGGGGGACTTGCCCAAGGTTACTTAAAAGATGGACTTGTCATGAAAGTGCTGGACAATGTCCCAGCCTCCCTGGAGTGGCAGCTGGAGAACAAATAATTCAGTTGCCATTACCTCATCCTTTCCTGCAGACTGTGCAAGCTGCTCCCTTTGAAGGTCCTTCTTGCAGCTGCTGCTGCAGCACCTGAACTGATTCTCCAAGCAGAAACTTTCCTCAGGGTCATTCCCTGCTTTGGGGGAGAAAAAAGGGCTTGGAGTCATTGGGAGGTAGGTGGGAGAAAAGAAAGGAAGCTACTGCTGCAGGAGCTCATGTGGTTGGCAGAACTGAACCAAAAGCTGGATCAAGTCCTGCTAAGTCTTACAAACATCATGGTTTAACTGGGTTTCTAGTGTGCTCCTTTTCCCCCCTCCTCCCTTCAGCATTGAGTGGTGAGGAATGGGTGTTAGTCTTTGCTGTTAGTTTGATTTCCTCCCTCTACCCATGAATTCAAAGTATTATGTAAAATAACATGGGATCAGCCATCACATGACAACAGGTGTGCAAGGGGGGTGGTTTTCGTCTATGTAGTGGTGTTTTAGAAACACTGGGGACTCCCTGTGCTATGAGTCAGTGGAGGAGCCTCACTAAACTGGGTCCAGTGGATTCAGGATTATTAGTAGGATTTGCCCTTTCATTTCCCCTCCCAGGCTGGTTTGTGAGGGGACCCCTGAATGGGAGAGTCCTGGGTGATGTGTGGGGTGGGGTTTATGAACTGTGATTTGCACAGCTCCATGCTCTAACTAAATTAAAAAGCAGTAAATGCTATGAGGACAAGATTTTGTGGTCTCTGTGCTAAATAAAGCCAGAAGCTGTAACTTTCTCGGATTTCATTTGCAGCCACAAAGTGGCACCATCAAAACTGCCTGGAGTAGGTACCATCCAGAACACCCTTTTTTGAGCCATTGGGCTCTGCCACACTCACAGAACTGCAGAGTCACAGTGCAAGGGCTCTGCAGGACTATTTACCTGGAGAAGTTGTCAGGTTCTGCTCGCTGGTTGGTTTTTAAGGGTGGACAGGAGTCAGCAGAACATGGAGCCTCCCTACATTTTCCTTTTCTAATGCAGGGATAAAAATGCAATCTGTTATTGGAAACTTCTTAGTCTGAAATATGTTGTCCAAGGGGCATTTGTTAAGACAACAGCTGAACAAAAATGCTCTGTCAGTGCCACTTGTAACCTGCTGTGTTCCATCTCCATGGTGCTTCCCAAGGGCTGGAGCTGCTGTTGAGCAGCACCAAGGCAGAACTGACCCATGTGAGTGCAGGAAGGGGCTGTAACCAAATGCCTTCCCCCGGTCCAGACTGCTGAGTCACTGCAGCTGCTTTTTAGGAACAGTGTCCCAGTCCAAGACCAGCTGCTGGCAGCAAGAAGAGCTTCCATGCTCCTTGTCAGTGCTGGTGAGGGAAAGCACTGCTTGTAGGGATTTACCTTCAGGCCTGGTCAAACTGAAGTGGTCTCTTCCCTTCTTCTCAATTCCCAAAGGGTGCTGTTCTGGCAGGGGGAATGCACAGATGGGCCACAGTCCACACGGGTCTACAGAGCATTTTTCTTTTAAGCTTTAATACAAGGTAGCACAGTTTGCACCTTCTCATAATGAGGTATTTAAAACATTTTACAAAGAAATGGTATTCAAAGGCATTTAAAAATAAAACATTTCCCTTTTCTGAATCAAACATTAACACTAAAACCCCCGCTGCCAAGTGCTGCTCCCTGTTAGGCCCACAGCTATAAAGCAGATGGCTAGAAAACTTACTTGAATGGCTTGAATCCCCTGAGGTGGGGATGGGTGTTTCCCTGAACTGGCCTTGCTTTGGTGCCACTTGGGAGACACTGCAGCAACCATCCCCTCCAAACCCCCTGAACTGCTAATAAAAGTTGTTACAAAACCTCTCTAATAGGGCCAGGCTCTGTAAGTAGTCTTGCTGCACAAGCTGAGTGTGTGTGGCAGAGGCTGGGACAGGAGCCACGCTGTAACTTCAGGATCTTACCAAACAACTGCCCTGTCCTGCCCTTGGAGCCAGAGCTGTTGCACTGTGATCAGAGTGACCTTCACAGCTTGGCCACTCTGTCCTGGCTCTGTAGGAAGCCAAGGGAATTCCAGAGAGGATGTTATCTATCCTCCACGTTTAACCTGCTGTAACTGAAGGGCAGTTTGTTTTCTTTACTCCACAACTATCTGCTGCTGGCCCTTGGTCTCTCTCGATGTCTGTAAGTGAGCAGGAGGCACAGACAAAGACCCCCTGAACACCCACAGCTGTGGCTGTGCATGTAGCACCACAGGGGAATGGAGACATGGCCTCAGCCCTGGAAGACCTGGATTTGTCAAGAGGTTGAGGAGAGCTGACCCTGGGGCTAAACATACTGCTCCTGGCCAAGGACATCCCCCCAAATAAACTCTTCCTTGGAAAAAAAACCTGATGCAGTAGCAGGATTCTGGACAGTGTTTCCAGCTCTCAGCTACTAAAGCAAAAGACAGGAACTATAATCAGAGTGTAGTTATATAGCTAAGTCTGACATGAAGCTCCCCTCAGTCCCTGCAGTACTGCTCCCTCCTGGGGTTCCAGGCTGAAACTTAAGAAACAGTGCACACCATTAAAAAGGAAAGGAACAGAAAAAGAGGAAGCCAAGACCACACTCTGGGCTATGGATCTGTGGCCAGTTGTAAGCCTGGCCCATCATCCCCCCCAGCTCCTTGGCACACCACGGAGATAGGTGGGAGGAAGCTGCAGGGTCCACCACGCCAGTCCCTAGCCAGTGATGCACTGAATGGTGCCCCTCCAACAGATCGTGACGAATAGCCCATTGCTCTGCTCCTCTGCATCACCTTCATCCGGCGTTCATCGAAAAGAAAACAAAACAGAAATGAACACACGCACCCCCTGCCCTCCCAGTGGGAGGCTGGAGGCTTTGCTCAGCCTGTCTCCTGCCCGAGCTGCTCAGGCACCAGGAGTCCCCGCCTGCCCCATGAGTGGGCCACTGCCCGTGTCCTCCACGGGGGTCTGGTTGGTGTGCACCACGATGGTGTTCTCGTCCACGAGCTCGCACGCGGGGTTGGTGAAGGCCGACAGCGGCAGCGTGATGCGCTGCATTTCCCGCTCATAAACCTGCTGCTCGTGCTTCTCCTTCAGGTCCTTCCCCCTGCAGGAAAACACGGGACAATGTCTGTGTGCGTGGGGTGAGTGCAGCTGCTTGGAGGCAGAGTCTCAGCGAGGTGATACAGCAGAGAAGGGACTCTGCTCTTCAAGACAAACAGCTATTTCAGCTCCATAAAAAGGACCTCAGCTGAGGTCAAGCAGCCAAGTGAAGTCTGTCCCTCCCTCAAATTGGCTTATTCACTGGCATTGCTGCTGCTAAATGATGACTGCAAAGCCAGGCCTCCCCTGCAAACATGGAGCTGCCATGTGTTTCCTTATTCCTTACCGTCTCCCAGCACTGCCTGGTGCAGGCCTAGGGGAGCAGTGAGACAGTGCAGAGCCCACTGCCGAGGAGAGGGGCTTCTGCAACCTGCTTCATCTGAAACAAAGACTGGAGGTGATGACAGCTTCTGCTTTTTCTTACAGCAAATTAGGCTGTCCTTGAAAGTATTAAAGCTGACTTCAGAGCTGGCCCTGCCTCCTGCCACTGCAGCTAAAGCCTCACTCCACAACCAGCTCTCAAACCTACCTCAGTCTCCAGCCTGTTGCTAAGGGAAGGAACACCTCTGTAATTTGTGCTGAGGAAGAACTGCCTTACTTTAAAAATGGATTTGGCATTAATAGCATGTTGTCTCCAGAAAAGCTACGTACACCCAAAGCTACTAAACCCATAAAAGGTTTCTCACCACACCTACCCAAACCTGCCAGCTTGCACATGCAATTTTGAGATCAAGACAAGGAGGGAGACAGTAAACCTGCAGTGCAGCCCTGCTGTGAGCTCTCTGTGGCTGGAGAAGCAGAGCTGCATTTGGACAAAGTCCAATACTGGTCTATTGCTTCTTCCCACCAAAGACAACAGTGAGGTGGGACAAGCACCACTCGCTCCTCCCAGGGCTCGTGATCCCAACCAGGCAGAGCTGCTGGGGTTTCCTGTCAGCATTTTGGCTGCTTTTCAAAGCTGCCTACGAGTGTGCAGCAGTGGCTGCCATCCCTGCCAGCACACAAGACAGCATTCTCTGAAGTGACACCTCAAATCAGATTCCTCGACAAGCAGCGCTCTGTGTTTTGCCCCTTATGTAACACTCCTCCCTCTGTTTTTTTTCTGTCGGCATTTATTATAAACACTTACATAAGGACATGTCCCAGCTTGGGAAAGGGCTCCTTCTGCTTGGTTGTGTCAGACTGCTGTCAAACAGCCAAAACACAGAACAAACCCTCCCAGAGGAGGGAGCCTGGGCCCTCGCTTGCTGCAGCAATCACTGCTATTTGTTAATCCTGCCCTCTTCTTACAACTAAGCTGCCACTGCCGCTTCCCTCAAATGCTGCCGAGCTACAGAAACATTTCCATCCAACACAGTGAATTGGGTGAACAAATAGTAACTGAAGTGTGAATCAAAACTGACCTTAAAGTTATACAGGAGCTCTGGCAAGAGGAAACTTGGACCAAAACAAGTGCTACCTGGTATTCAGCTTCATAGGATACAACAAACGAGTGGCAAAAAAAAGGCCAATTGTTTTTCTTCTAAAGCTAGACTAGAGAAATCAGGGGAACAGGTGGGCTGCTAGGAGGATTGTTTTTTTTTTATCACAAAAGTGACTTCCTGTGAGGGCACCTGTGATCTGCTGTCTCCAGCCCTTGCATGTATTCCAGCTCCCCATAACACATCTGAGAAAACCACATCAAGGTACAGGTGCACATACAAAAAAGCAAATAATAAAAAGGGCAATTTGAAACTTTAAACAGGGCAGAAGACCACATTGATGGGTGAAATGGAGAATGGGATTGACTCTTCAATAGTTGTGTCCTCCATGTCACAGGCAAAAACTCTTGCTCAGTGTTCCCTAAGAGAACATATGCTTCTGTTCCTTTCCCTTGGGATCTGATTAGGTCTGCAGGTGCTCAGACATTCCTGCTCTATAGACACCAGCTTTTAGACAAAGAACAGCCACTCACCTCTTATAGATGTAACCCAGGACAATGCCAGCTCCAATGGCAATGATTATCACCATCATGATCAGCCCCAGCACATACCCTGTGAAAAGAAACAAAATTAGAGGCAGTAGATCCAGCTGGAATGTTGCTTTCAGCGCCTCAAAACAAATCCATCCTGCCAGAATTACAGGAATGGATCCATCACATGATCCTGGGTTTGTACCTAGTGTTCCTAAGTCCTTCTTTTCTTTGGAGTTCATCTGCACTCTCTGACTGATCCCAATGATGGGCTGCACTGCGGCCGCCTCGCTACGGGAGGGCAAGGTGTCAGCTGGTTCAAACACCTGCCCGTCCTCCTGAGAAGCACCAACCTCTGCTGTAGGGACTGGGGCTGTGGTAGCTGTAGTATCTGTTGAGAGGAAAAAAGAATATATATACAACATACCAAGCACCAATGACTACTTCAAAACAACATATGCCTTGTGAGCAGGACAGATCTGCACTGGTATCACTGAACTGCCTTCAAAGCACACTGACAAACACTTGTTCCCTCTTAGGTTGTTGCCAGAAATCCTCCAAAAGTAGACAAGAAATGTACTCTCCTCCCCTCGGTTTCCTTTGACAAGAAACCATTTAACTAAGAGTCCAAGGCACCAGCACAGATGAGACAGAAATCAGACAGTGGAAGCAAAGCCAGGTTCAGGGCACGAGTCCAGGGATGCACAATGACTTCATTTAATGTATAGATCGATACAGAGGCTGCAGCTTCAACAATGCTGCACAGACGTGAACAAGATTATGAGAATCTCCATCCTCAATCTCCCAGGAGCCTATTTATCTCTCTTTTGCCTCAATCTTCCTGACACAGGAAGGTTTGACAGAAGGAGACTCCAGCTGGCGTAAAAACAACATGGGGATATTCTTCTTCCCCAGCCCCTCTTTGGAAACTCCTTTAGTACATTGGAGAGGCTAAGTCAGAGCAGCCTCCAGGCAGCACCACCACTGATTACTGTAAGGACAGCAAGTTCCTGCTCAGCCAGGGCCCAAAGGCACCCAAAGATGGACACTCATAGCACAGGTCCCTTCCCAGCCCTGTTTTTTATCACTGCTGGTTTTTATCAACAGCATTGAAAGATTTTCATGGTAGCACCTTCTTCCATGACACAGTCCAAATGGAAGCCACAGCACAGTAGAAGCCATGACAGTGTAAAGTAAGTATCTATCACCTGTTCTACAGAAAAACCCTGCTGCCTGGAAATGCTATACACAGTATAGGTCCACACCTGCAAACTCCACCTGGATCTTGCCCCACAGCTGGCAGAAACTCCATGTGGATTTTCTATCTGCAGCCATTTTGAGTCCATGGTGGAATGTGAAATGGAAGTACAGGAGGGGGGTTAGAGACAGGAAATCAGGGTCTCCTGCACTGCACAGTAACTTCAGGTAGGGATAGCCAGGGAAACTGAACTAAAGGGAGCTGCTGGACATAACTACAACAAAAAGGTGCCCACTCTGAGACACAAAAATAGTCAAACCCATTAGACATGAAAATGGCTGAAAGGGCAGGTAACTCCCCTGATCCCAAAGCTGCGGGACTATTCTGAGTAAGGCTCCTTGCAGAAGAACATTTCTTTTGCTTCATCTTTAGGAAAAAGCAGGCAGAAAAAGAGCAAAGTGAAGAAAAGGGGAAAGTGTACGTGTGGGAAAAGTATTTACACGTGAGGACAGCAGTCCCAAGGGACAGCAGCCTGCGTAAATCTTGCAGGGCTCAGAAATCCGTAAACAGTTCAAAAAACCCCAAGAGGTTACTCTGGCGTCAGACAATACTGACATCTCGTCTCCCTGAAACAGGCTTCAGCTACAGTTCTCTTGGCAAACTGTTCTCACTGTGATTATCCAGGAGGAACCTGATGTTTGGGCTTTTCCATTTCTTAGTGTCCCTGCTTAAATTCTCATTTTGTCCAAGTTCTTTCCCCCACCTGTACTCAAATTCTCACTAGGCATCGTTTAGCAGTAGGAAGCTTCTTTAGTCGGCTCTAGCATGCCTCAGAGTAAGAGTCTACCGACACCTCTGCAGTTCCTGGATGCCCAGACCTCAGCCTTTTGCTACACAGCTAAAGAGCCCTATGGCGACTGGTGAAATATGGGGCAGCGGGGGCTTTTCACAGGCCTCTCCCGGCACTGATGGCAAAGCTGCTGGGGCGGAGCAAGGCGCAGCTGGGAGGCAGATGTGCACACACGGGCGAGGGCTGGAGGGGAGCCCCGGGTACGCCGCGTTCTCGGGGGAGGTGCCGCCGTAGCCCGGGCTTGTTTGTGCGCAGGGAGGACCCCACCCTGGCCCCGAACGCAGCCGGAGGGGGGACCCCGGCAGTGCCTCGGATGGAGCCCCTGGGCGCGGAGTCGCTCTCCGGGTTCCCGCAGCTGTTGCGGTGCTCGTCGACTGCTGGGGGACTGCGGGCCGTCAGCACCCCCCGTTGCCCCGGTACCCCCACCCCCCGCCCCGGACACACCCGCCGGGGCCGCTCGGCCC
>VXAU01005306.1:426735-456956 GCA_013399695.1 Formicarius rufipectus
GCAGCGCCCACCGCGGGGTCCCGGGCAGCATCCTCGGCACGGAGGAGCCGCCGCCAGCCCGGCCGCGCAGCTCGGCGAGACCTACCCAGCGCTCCCCTCCCCGGTAAACAACGCCGGGCTGCGCTTCCCCCCCCGCCCCGCAGCCGGGTCCTAACGCTGCCGCCGCCGCCCGCCCCCGGGAGGGGAAGGGGCGGCCGCCGCGGGGCAGGGCTAGGGCAGCCGGGAGCCTGCCGCTGCTCCCCGCAGGGTGTCCCGGCCCGGGGCAGGGCTCTGGCAGCCGGGAGCCTGCCGCTGCTCCCCGCAGGGTGTCCCGGCCCGGGGCAAGGCTCGGGTAGCCGGGAGCCTGCCACTGCTCCCCGCAGGGTGTCCAAGCCCGGGGCAAACGCGAACCTGCCGCCGCTCCCCCAGGGTGTCCCCCGGGCCGGGACCGAGCGCTGCGGAGGGTGTTCGGTGCCGCGGGGCTGCTGTGTTGGGCAGCAACCCGGGGAAGGCGCTACCGAGCCGCAGCTCCGCGTCCCTGGGCTTGTCTCCTACGGTCGCGGGGAAGTCTTGGGCCAGAAGAGGAGACTTCCCACGCGGAACTGTGCTTTAAATGCTGCCTGTGGCAGGAAAAGTGTTTGTTTCAGGGACGTAAAACCGGTCTCTTCACTAGAGAACTCCCTCGAAGGGCTAAATCCTCCTGCTCAGATTCTCCCTTTGGGTTCCTTTTGCTCTAGAGAAGAGACCTTGTGTGGGGTACACACTGCACCTCCACATTAAAGGTTTACATTCTCACCTCCGCTAATCCATTGCTTTCATTCGACTCCACATCCCCTAAGAGCTGTGCCTGCTTATAGTAAAAGCAAGGTAAACAGCATGAAAATGCTTTGGAGTAGTTCCATTGCAGGCACCCAGCCACTGTGATAAAGGGTCTCTGCAGACATTTCAAATGGGTTACAATAGATCCTGCTGTTTCTGAACACACCAGTGACTGTGCACAAGCATCTGGAGTCCTCAGCAGTGCTTCTCTTTTACACCAGTGAAAAACAAGCCATTCAATACTTGGTGCTGTTGGACAAGGAGCTCACAAAGGCAGCCTGGGCCAGCTGATGGGTTTGTAGACAAGGCACAGGCCTCGCAGCACAAGGTGCTATTTCTGGCTTTCCCACAGAGTTCCTCCCGACCTTGGCCAATCTGCCTGCCTGCCTCACTTCTTCGCTCTCCCTTCCTTTGTTACATGATGTACAATCAAACCTTCCTTCTCAGAAGAGGACAGGGAAGATCCCTTCTTTTAAAGTGCTTTGAAATCACATAGAAAGCACTGAACACATAAAAGGTACTTCTATGCCAGGAAGCTGCATGTTGTACTTAGTGTTTTATGAATCACTCTTTGGGGCAGTGCTGCCTGGAGCAGTGGTCTTTCCCTCCCAGATGTTTCCATCCTGGCAGTGCTCTCTGTCAGGCTGCTACAGGTACTTGTGTAACAAGTTGGCTCAAGGTGCTGAGCCAACCCAACTTTTGCCCCCTTTTCACCAGATCACAAGCAGGTTACCTGCTGCATCCAGTCCCCAGAGGAGCCACAAAAACACAGATGTACCAGCATGACAGATGGGTGAATGAGGAAAACAGGTCAATTAAGCAGCACTACCAGAGTATGAAACTCTAAGCCTTAGCACACACTTGTGTGTGATTCATGCTTTAACAATATGATTTACCACTACAGAAAATTTAGTTTAATAATGTCATATTAAAAAAAACCTGTGGCCAGGTTGTAAAAAACCAAACCAGTAAACCAAAAGCCAACTGTGGGTGTCAGCCCTGACTGACATCACCAGCTAAGATGCTGCCTTTGTGGCAATATGCTCATTGTCTGCACAGGCACCCCCGAACTGCATTCCTGATGCTCTCCAGTTACTCTCTGTGAAGGCAAGGCTAACTGGAGTCAGCAAGAATTGTTAATAGGGGCTATTGAATCAAGCCTTCTGTTTGTAATAGCTCTTCATCACGCATTTTATGGGACAGATTCCATTCAGCAGAAACTGGAGGGCCACACATGCATCCAGAGACACTGCCTGTCCAAAACAGTTTGCAGAGGGCTGCCAACCTGCACAATTAATTTCTTTTTGCTCATTTCATGAGAGTAACTAATGCGTCCATGCCATCTAGCACAAAAAGCACCTTCTCCTGTACATACTGATCTAGGAACTGCACTAATCTCTGTGGAAACAAATCTCAGATCTTCCTTGCTCTCCTGCCATGTAACAAGATAAATTTGCACTTCTCATTACACCCAGCCAAGTTCCAGAAAACATTTTGAGTTTCTAGTCTGCAGAAGGACAATGGGGAATCTGGGGGAAATGCAAAAATCTTCACAATAATGGTAAAGATCAAAGTCTTTTCCACAACTGACTTCTAAGCATAATTTTTTCTTTCATCTCTAGCTTTCTCCAGGATGAGGGAAAATTTATGCCTGGCAGTTTCACAGAGTTAAGTTTAATAGGATGCCAGGTGGCAGCTGTCAAAGGCAGACTCAATTGCTCTTTCTGCTGCTTGGGAATGGGTTTGCTCTTCTTGCTGCACTTTCAGAGATTAAATATGATATTACTTCCCAGGACTTGATTTTAAACTATCCAAACTTTAGGTAAGCTAATATCTCTGCAGCTATATCCTCACATGGATTACATGTAGAATTCTGTAGGTATATACACACACATGTATCACAGCATATCCTGACATCCACACACACTTCACAGGAGAATACACACACTATTTTTAGGAACAAAGGACTTTAAGCATCCTTCCTAAACTCCGTGTGAACCAGTTTCAGCTGTGAGCTGGTACCTTTCTGCTGTTTACTTTATACAGGTTCCAGAATGAACAATGTCTGCTTTTTCTCTCTCTCTCTGTCAGCTGCTCTTTCTTGTTTGTTTGTTTTACTTTTTCATCTGTGGAAAAATTCAAAGTGTATTGAGACTTTTCTTAGAGGAAAAAAAGAAGAAATACAAGGAATCTCACATGGAGCACAGCATGCTGTGCCAAGGGAGGCAGCCCCACAGGTACAGCTCTGGAATGGCTCTGCAAGGACCCACCAAACCCACACTCCTCTGGCCAAGCCAAGTGTGCTCAGATCTTCCCAGGCTAAAGTTCATCTACCCTCCTATGCAGGAACTAACACACTGTATTACCTAATCTTGCTTAATAAAACACTGAGGGGAGTAAGCAAAATGAGTTTTCTAATCTGAGTAATCTTTTCTAGCCAAATTAACATGGGCTGCTTAAAATGGAAAAAGTTGACCACTGCCCTCCTTGTAACAGAACTTATGTCATGTTCCCACAAGTTTCCCTTTCTTATTCCTAGGCAACCAAAATAATTGTTCCAATTTTTCCTCAAAACTAGTTTTTCTAAACCATTTCCTCCCTTCTGTTATAAATTGCAATGCTCAAGAATAAAGTACCTTCTGAGACTTCGCCTACCATGAACAGATTATTAGAGCAATTTGTGCGTAAAGCATCAAATGTCCCTGAGCACTATTAAGTACTTGCAACTCCAACAAAAGCAGGGGGTTTGTTCCTTTGTTGTCTCTGTCTTGGTCATGAAAATGATTGTGGGTCTCACCTGCAAAAAGCCTTCTGTAAGCAACAGAGTAGGAGTCGGAAACAAGCATGTTTCATTTCTAACCTAGAAATAATTTGAATGTAAGGAAAAAACATTAGGGCTGCAACAAAAGGATCAGATGTCAAGCTTATGAAACTGAGCTGAGCATAACCCAAAATCAAGGCATGAGCAGTGACTACAAAGGAGTCAGTGTGGAGCAGCAGGAATGTCTGATGGCACTGTTGCATGGCCCTGATGACATGCTCCAGGAGAGGCTTTCCCTCCCCCTTCAGTCTGACAGCATGAGCTATTGCTCAGTAAATGCCAACCACAGCCTCCAAGGACTAACAAGGAAGTCTGCAGAAGCAAAACAACCGTATGTGATATTTGAACTGGTTCAGACTGGTTCAGGGTTTGCTCCACTAACTCCGGGTGCTTTCTCAGATGAGCTTGCTGTGTGGGCTGTAATAAAAGGACAGAGGCCTCGGGAGGGCAATGTGGGGCCTATTGTTTACTGGGGAGAAGCACCACAGCTACTTTCCAGCATTAAGAGATTAGCACTGAACACTCACTGACTTCAGAAATGTCACACACAGTCCTCTTCAACGGCAACACTTCTTTGTCCTTTCTGCCCCAACCTTCCAGTGCCTTTCCACAGCTCTCTCCATGGATTTGAAGGGCCCAAGTGCCCACATACGCTTGTGTTCACCCTGGCCTGGCATGGCATGGCAGCAGTGAAGGACTCCTGGTGGATCACAGCTCTGTCCATGGCTGCAGCGTTCCGACCCCGTACCCGGGTCACAGGCTGTACCTGCTCCCCAGCTCGGCTGTGTCACCGCAATAAAACCATAGGAATACTGTTAGGAACTGGGTAACAGCTGAATAATGATGGCTCAGCCCCCAGTTGCTCTGGGTCTGGCTGGGTTGGTTTGTTGCATTGTTTGTTTTCCCCCGCAGACGCAGGCTGTTATTGACAAAAAACAGAGCCCGCATTTTTAAGGATGGAGGAAGGGAAGCTATTTTGAAAGATACTGTGATCTACTTAGAGAACACGTAGGTCTGAGCCAAGAACAGGAGCCTTAGTCTAAATTCTTGAATTGATCTTTGCTTGACCTTAGGCAAGCTTCTGCCTTGGTTTCCCATGTTAATACTACTTATGTCACAGAGGCAGAAATGATTAAATATCTGCAAAGTACTTTGAAAACTTCACACATGCAATACCTACCTTATGAAATGCTATTCTAGGGTAAGGAATCCTGAAGATGGATATATATGCAAGGTCTTGTGATGTTCTCAAGTTCTACATGTGTAGTGCTGATTTAGATGAAAAGTACAAACAATTAATGCAGAATGTGTTGTTTAGTTGTTTTTTAAGGTATAAAAGTACCTTTGTAGCTTTCTTCTCAGTCCACTGTTGGGCCCAGCAGTACCTGGCAAAGCTAAGTAGACTAATAAAACAATGTTCGCTCTTGTTAGAAAATGCCTTTCTAAAAATAATTGTTTATCTTGCACATGAGAAACACAAAAAGGCAGCACCAAAACATCTGGAGATTTGAGTCAAAAGGAATAAAGATTTCTGTTCTGATATCTGGTCCAATTAATCCCCAGTGATTCAGAAGGGATTGTTAGTATCTTTCTACCAACCTTTCCCTCACCAAGGAATCCAATTTCACAGTCAAACAGAGGTGACAGCTCAAAAATCTGCTGTTTAAACTTCAATAACCATGGAGTATTAGCAAAGTAAGTGTTAGATTCCATTGTGGAAAGCATGAGGTTAGAGCTGCACTTCAATATGCAAAACTCCCAGTTCATGTGGAAAAAGCACACGTCTAAATAGCACAACCATTCATTATAAGCAAGTGACCCATATCCCAAGCCAACAGAAAGGCAGTAAGGTTATAAACCTGTACACATTAAAAAACCCCAAACACATGTTTTCTTATCTCTCTGGGGTTTTGGGCTGAGGACTGGAGTCATAATGTAAGAGCAGAAGCAGACCCATTTTGTAATGGGTCTCTTAGTAATTCAACATACTAGCAGAGAAGCAGAGACCACACCTTGCAGTAGAGCTACTACTGCTTCCTCACAAAGAGGAGGATTCACTGACATTTACAATGCAGAGTTCTCACCTCTGGAATTATTTTCTTAGCTGACCTGAAAGCAGATAAAACCATTGGCACACAGGTACTGTGAGAGACCTCTCTCCACAGGTGTTTGCCTCAAGGCTGCGGGAGGAGTTGTTTATTTTGGGAAGGTGCCTTTATTTCCTGTGTAGGAAGGCAAACCTCTTTTACTTTCTCTGGGTCACACATGTGCCATAGCCATGCAGTGATAGCCTCTCTCATGACTGACATATGCACATGGACTGTTTTACATCTATTTACAAAAGCAAACACTTTGTTCCCTAACTTTGTTTACAGAACAGGGCAAATCTGTACTGTTATTGTGGTCTTTTTGGTTTCTCTTTTAGAAGTTAGAGCTCCAGCTGGCAACAGCACAAGGAGGCAAAAAGCCAGGAAGGAACAAAGGCTTAGTAAAGTTTCACCTAATACTTGAACTTATTTCTTTAGAATGTAATGGTGTGGAGTTAGAGCACTGTGCACTGGACTGAGGTAGGCAGGCCAGAAGCAAAGGTATATCCATATATCCTGTCACAGTTTTATTTCACTGCCAATGAGGACAATACTGAATTCCAGATTCACAGATACCTGATACTCCATCCACTTATGCTAAAACAAGAACTCTCATTGCACACTGCCAGAGAAAGGATTTTCTAGTCAAAATAAGGCCATCCTGATACACAGTGTTGCAACTATGGATTTTCAAGCAGAGTTGGGGACATGTGCAAAGGCAGGAACTGCCTCTGAAGAGAGGAAGATTTTGAGATATGGGAAGTGCAGGCCATCTCTCTGCACTCACTCTCCATCACTCTCTACTCTCCATCTCCAGGAAATGAATGCATGCAGCCTGCAGAGTTTAATTCTCTTTAGGTTTATTACTATTTAAAAATCAGGTTTTGTATCCCCTTCTACAGAGGCTTCACCTTCCAACAGAACATACAAAAATTACACACAATAGAAAAAAAAAAAAAAGATAGGTAGGCAAGTTGCTTTATACAAACAGGTCCCTAAGAACCCAAAAAGGCTAAAACAGGCTCGGTTTCAATAGAAGCAGGCCCATAAATAGGCAAGAGACTTCATTCAAGTAGGGAAAGAGTCATCCATCCTCACCTAAGATCCTTTCTTGCTCACACTGAAGATGATGGGAGGATTCCCAACAACTTCAGTAGAAGCAGGATTCAGATTCATCAGAGCCAATGGCAAACTTTTCTGCTCCTTCCCTTCCAAGGCACTGTCTCTTCCATATGGTGTGCAGCCAGGGAAAAATGCCAGATTTCCTGGCTCATCCCACACTCATGTTTCAGTTGTTCACTTTACAGGACATCTGAGAACAGCCTTTTATTTTCTTGCTCTGGTATGTGCACTAATTGCAGCAAACTTTCAGATCACAACAGTACCGAAGAGAAATTCTGAGCCCAAGAGCAATGCTTGGGTGATTCCTTAAGAGCCAGCAGTCAGTCTGACAACTTTGCAGAGGACATGTAAAAATTGCCTGGAGAAGGCACCAGTTTGTGGACACAGGAGCCAAAAAGCTATTAGCAAGCATGAGTCTGATTTATTATGGAATCACTTACCCAAGGTCACTGTGTGACTGCAGGATGCCCAAGAGCAATTATGGCTGCGAGTAGCTGCATGATGTGTTCCCATGGTTCACATGGAAACCAGGAGGTGGGAGTCACTGGAACATCAGTGAGCTACCAGTTACCTCCTTCCTTCAGCACATCTCAGCTCAGAGCACCTCCAGGTCTCCAAAACTGCAGTACAAGTAGATATGCCACCCGGGAAAAGTTAATTCACATAAACCCTGAGAGCAGATCAATAGTGCCAGGTAGTCTTGAAATGAATTGAAATATCTCACCTTTCAAGAAAAATGTGGCCAAGTGTTTGTCTAACTTTGCATTACACCTGAAGTCAGTGAGGCCAAACATCTGTAGCAGAGTTCAGCAGCACAACTGTGCAGCACAATTTGGCATGTCCATCAAATATTGGCACGTTCTTACCCAAGGGTTATCATCATCATCTCATTTCACAGGCAGGAACAAAACACAGGAAGAGGCTGGAGATGACACAGGGTGTTAATTCTTTACAAACAGGCAGTCACTGCCCACTACCACAGAGCTCACAACTGTGGTTTTCCACTAACATTCCATAACCATTCCAGCCATCACCACAACCCCTTGCAGCCAGGGCTCCTGCTCCACATCACTCTGCAGTTATGTCACATCACTATTTTTAAGTCGCTGGGATTTTTTTTTTTCCCCTTTTAGCTGAATAATTCTCTGGTGCTTTAGAGCTCACACAGTTATTATTTGCAGAGCTGTGCACACGTGGGTAGGTCTCACCCTGGCACAGGGATGTGAGGACAGTGAAGGTGTCAGGGGAGCAGGCAAGGCACCATCCCAGTGGTGCAGCTGACTTTGGCAGTACCTGTGGCTGCCTCCCTCCCTCTCTGCAGGTCTGGGCCCAGCACTCAGGAACAAGCAATCTTCTTACAGGGACAGGGAGCTGCAGCACACTGGGCTGGATGCCAAATCTGTTCCCAAAGGCTCAATCACAACAGCTGAAGGATCTTGTTTTGAAAAGGATGTGCAGGATAAAAAACTGTGACTCTCTCAAGAAAACTGTGGGATCTTCCAGAATGTGTTTTCTTACTGTTTTTTTTCCCCCCTCTTTGCTCATTTGTTTTGTCTCTCAGGGTGGAACTGAGAGCATAAGCTCAGAGATTCGCTGTGAGCTTATGTTCTGCCCAATTAAAAGTCAGGTATTGTGCCCAGGCAAAAGGTGAACAGTATAAAGCTGGCTTAACTTACATTTGGATATTGATAATGCTGTTAAGGTATGATAATGCTGAAAAAGCCAGCACATTCCATGGTTCTGTTTGGCACTTGCTCTCAGAGTTTCTGCCACACTGAACAATTGAAAATATCTGATTGTTTTTGTGGGTGGTAAAGGAAAGCCTTTCCTCTTTCATTACTTAGAATTTTGGTGGCTGTTTTTCACTTTATCCACTTATCTCTCATGAAACCCAAAGAGAGCTCTTGCTCTCTGTTCATTCTTCCAACACTGAAGTCTGGAGCTCCTTTGAAATTTGCTTTGGCATCTACTTCCTCAAGCAAGCACCTTAACAAAAATTAAAGCTGAAAGTGGTACCCCACTCCCGACTCAAGACATAAATTCAGATACTGATTCTAGGAACAAAGATTTAGTGAAAAAACAAGACACTAAAGTTACAACAGAGCCTACAAAATCTAGGTTAGCTTTCATACTAGCAATTCAATTAGTTGAGTTAGATAGACATTCAGTTACACAGCTCTTCTATTCAAGTCATTCCTTACTGCTGACAGCAGTTGAGGGAGGAACAATAATTTCAGGGAATACATGGGAAATAACAAATATTCCCTAAGTCACTGGCACTCAAACAGGTCTAAAATTGTGACTGGGCATTTACAATTATTCAAAAGATTGGTAGGAAGACCAACTCCACACCATCTTGGCTTTAAAAAACAAACAAATCATCCCCCCAACATATAATACTTTGCCCTACTATAATTAAGGCACTGGATTGAGAGAAGGAAAAATCTGTGTTCAATTTCTGGTTCTGCTGTCAATTTCCCACATCACTGTGGGCAAATCACTCAGGACTGAGAGCTCACATGCACCACATTACCATGCACCAGGTGAGCCCCAGCAGTAACTGCTCACACTGAAGACATAACAAATGCAAGGTCACGTCACCTCATTTAACTCTGTATGGAACAAATTCGTATCAAATTGCTTTACCTCACATTTGTTGTGGATTAACAAAGATCAAATCTGGCAACAAAGGCAGCCTGATAAATCTGTGCCCCTACATGTAACAAAACACTTAAGCATGCAAATGGTTTTTAGTCCTTCATCTCTCTTTCACTCATTCACCTAAAAGGATCTACTCCTTTCCTGTCTTTAATGTTTACATAATGAATGACTGAAAATGTTTTCATCGTACCTAATACACATGGCTCTGAGCCTCAGATCAGAGGTTAGGGGACTATTATAATACAAATACTACAACTGTGATTATCTAAATTTGTATGCACTGATGTTCCCTTCTTGGCAGAGAAGTGCCCTGGCTCAAACACAGGACTGCAGTGCCACCAAAGGGGACGACAAGGAAAGGGGAGTGGCCCAAAATCAGAACTGTCACCTACATTACACTACTGATATGTCAATTAAAAATAAAATATAACAGCAACAAGTGAGGCTGCAGCTCAGGGCTTGTGAGCTGAGATTTCAGTTTGGGTCTGTCTCATGTTGTATGAGAAACAGACATTTCCCAAAGCATAGAACTTGCATATAAATTACTTGTCCAGAATGGGACATTATGGCCCCAAAGAAGCAAAAAGCATTGAAAACACACCACTGCTAAAGACCTGCCCAACCTCCTCATGGCACTAGCCTGCACCATCCTGCCTCTTGTGCTGGTACAAATCTCTCCCATGTACACCAGGATGATCTAGAACTGCCATTTCAGGACTGTAAACTTCCTGCCCAATTGTTTTCCTGTCCACTAGACTGAGAAGCAAGTAGTTTTCATTCAATGTATTCATGACAACTGAGTAAGCGTTTTCTTTGACAAGCAGAATGCACAGTTAGTGTTTTAGGCAGCTTTGGTTTTAGTTCAAGGCTTTTCCTTTGTTTCAACAGGTCAAATTCTGTACCATTCAAAATTAAATTCTCATCGACATGGCCAAAATTCAACTGACTACTCACACTAAAGTCAGTGGAGCTAAATGTAGGATGAAAATGTCCTATACTCTGCACTTGGCTTTTGGAATTGAATTTTGTTACTGGTGTACCCTCTTGGAGTGCATATAGGAGCACAACGGAAACAAACCTCTCTTCCAGCACACAGCCTCAGCTCCACAGAAACTCCCCTTGTGGCTTAAATACGAGCCATTAGTGAAACAGTGACTGTAGCTGCATCTGCTAATCCCAGTGAATTGTTAAGCTGACTGGAAAACCTGCTCCAGCATGACTTCCTTGGCAGCTTACAAGGTTGACTCAGCATTGTCTAGATTTGTAAGGTATTTTAAAATGTTTTGACACTTTCCTGAAATGTTCTGTTTCTACCTCTCAACTAATCTTACCGGTACAGCAAGAGCAATTCCATGAAGTTTTAGGTTGAAGGTGGGTTTGCTTGGCTTTTTTTCCTTTTACATGAGATTCGTATCTATTCCAGGGATTCTGGGAGATGATGACTGGAGAAGAACATGTCCTTCAGTCTCCCAACATAGATTAATAGCAAAACATCAAGTCCACTGCAACATGCTCTCAATTTAGAAAGTGCTGGTGCTATAAAGAGAAAGCCACTGATTATTCATCCTGGGTTTACAATAATTGAGACCAACTACAAAAAAGTAGCTCCTTACAAGAGAGAATCTGGGGCTTCTAACTCTGTAGAATTTAGAGTGTCATTCTGAAATCCCTATACTTACAAAAGGCTCTGTAATTCTAACATAAAACCAAAATGGGAATGTCTCATTTCAGTTCTGCATTAGCTGCAGAGTTTGGATCAGCAGCACCTGGGCAAGGCAAGTTGTGGTGCAAGAGCAGTTTGTGGCTCCCTCACATTTCACACAGACACACCTCCTGCAGCAGGTGTGGATCCTGCACTGAGGGGTCTGTTCTGCTCCAACACTGTGTTAATGATTGACACAGCTACTGTTTCATGGGATGCAAGTTTGGTGTGGGACTTGGGCTCTTCAGAATGGCCTTTCTAGAAACATTCAAAACACAAAACAGTTTACCAAATCACTGCTTAAACCTTTGCTCATTAACCCTCTCAACAACTGTGACATAGAGAAAACTCTTCACAGATGGGAAATTAAGGAATAAATTCAAGGAACTGTTCCATGTGACCTTGAGCATCAACAGCAGAACCATAATTAAAACTCAGAGTATTCCTAACTCCTAACCCTGTGTTAAACAACATTTATACCTGGATTTGATACATAAAACCTTGACAAGTTACATGGGAGGAAAGGGAGGGTTAAGAAAGGACACTATTTCTGCACAAGTGATAATTTCAGATTAAATGGAACCTTCCAAAGCCTGGCTTCTTTGCATTTTGTAATCAATTCTTTTTCAGAGATACGCTGTTTGCAATTCCCACCTCTTATACTAGAAACTCTTCATTTTTGGAAAAGAAAGGAGCAAGACTGGCTTTTGCAAACTTGACTAGAGGCAGATCAGGAGAGCACAACTGTGGCCAAAAAGCCCAGCTCACTGAGAATACAGCACAGTGTAGAGTGGGATTAACATCTTATTTACTGGCTCTCATTTGCACACCTTTTGAACAGGTGGCTAAATTGCTCAAAAACCAGACAAAACGAGGGGATGCAAAGTAACATACTAACTTCTTTAATAGAGTCCAATCCAATTAAACCAAAATCACTCTGTGAACCCCTGGGTTTATTCACACTAAACAAGCCCGTGGTACATAGTGTTAACCCGAGAGCTGAGCGTGTTCAGACCGTAGGTCCCCAAATGAAAAATGAGCACCAGTCAACCAGACTGCAATGGTATTTTTCCTTTCTTTTTTTTTTCTTTTTTTTTTTCTTTTCATAAAAACTATTTCTTTCATAGACTTAAAACAACCAACTAGCCAAGTTATTAATTATGGTACATCTAAAAAAAAAAATTAATACTAACCCTAATGTGACTGCTGCTTTACGAGTGCTCTGTGTATCGCCTTAGAATGGCTTTTCAGTAGCAATTCACTACAACAGGTCCTAAAATAATAATAATAAAGAATTAAAAACCTGACAGCAAGTTTAATGGTCAAAAGTAATAAAACCAACCTGTTCTGCAAAGTGATTTTTCTCAGCAGTTCAGTCCTGCTGCAGCACTCACAGCCTCACAAAGGCAGAAGGGGTTCGAATTCTCTCACCTTCTTTAAATTTTTCTGGTTTTACAAGGACAACTGCACTGTAACCTGCTAGGAACCATGGGGCATTTTACTCAATGTTATATTCCATAGTGGGTCCGTTTTTAAAACTTACTGTTTTTCTGGGGTAGTTTAGGGAGGGTGGGGAATAGGGAGAGAACAAAATCATAGCTCCCTGTAGCTGCCCAGGTGCCTCAGTCACTAGGACTGTCTGCTTCTCACACCAGTGCTGGCAACTTTTCATTATTCCAGAAGAACATGAAGAAAAACCAGCAGCCGCATCTAAAGTTCCATTTAGTGTTTTAGGTCATGTCTCCTATTCAAGGCCACCATCTTCTGTAATTTATCAGCTAAGAAGCATTTTCTCCCTCTCCCCAGTGAGGGTTTAGAGGTGGGGGTAGGCCATGAGACAAAGAGGGAAGCTAAAATGAATAAAAACCTCTCAGCTACAGAACCCAATTTCATTATTTCCTCTTTCATTCACCGCATCTTATCACTACAGCCAGACTGCTGCTTTGCTTTGTTAAGATCAACCCCATCTCATTTCCCCTCTGGCCCCATTGGTTGCTGGTCGACCTCTGGATCCACCAGGGATGATGCAAATGCCGACTGGACGATCTGAAACCCAAAGGACTCCAGAAGAGACATGTTCTGTTGGGGTGAGAAGGGGGAGCCTAGAGCAGGACCGAGGTCCCCCAGGGGGCCACTGAGGGCCCTGACGTGAACTTTCTGTATGTGTTTGTTCAGGTAAGACTTGGATCTGAAGAAGCTGCCGCACTCGGGGCACGGGTACTTCTTCTCTCCCTCCACCTCCGTTTTGTTTTTGCTGACTGCCAGGTCACACGAGAAGGACCCGTTGGTGCTCTGCTTCTCAGGAGTCTTGAGGTCACTGGTGTCAGAGAGGTCTCCATATGAGTCAGAACTCTCAATCGGGTCCGAATGGGAACATTTCTGGCCTTCTACGGGAAAAGGAAAAGAGAGAGGTTTCAGGATCCTATGTCTCAAACAGAGGTCCTTAATGTGCATTACACCAGACCGTAGTGGTTACCACCTGTCACACCAATGCCTGTCATGAGGGAATGTTACACACTGAACATCCAGTCCCTCATGTTCTAGAGCCCTGGAGCACAGGTCCTCTTTCCAGACCACCAGGCTGCTCTCAGAGCAACAGCGGGGGGTTTCATTAGGGATCTCTCATGATACTGAAAGGAACCATAATGGGTCTCTGGTTTATGTAACACTTCTTGAATCCTAAACATGTCTCACCATGTTTTCACCTCAGACACTACAAAAGGATGGGCCTAATGATGAGTTCTTAACTGTGCAATTAACTCACACACTCCTGAAATGTTGTGGATACTCTCCGGGAGAGCCTAGAGACACTTCACGAAGTACAACAGGCTGCTGTAAGATGGGAACAAACCTCAAATATACTTAGCAACTTATATATATATACACTTAGCAAACCTCAAAAATACTAAGCAACAGCAGTGAGCTACTGCAATTTATGTGCAATTCCATTTAGTCTCAAAGAACTACTTTTTACAAATACGACACTGTTAAAAGTGAACCTCACAATCTAAAATTGTTCCATCTTTAAATGCTGTAGTGTGAAACAGGAGAGACGTTCGGGACACTGTTTTAAAGTTATTTGGATACATAGCTTAGCAAAGCCAGTGGCATGGTTGGAGTCTTTCCCATTCTCCTCTGGCACTATGCCAAGGAAGTTTGTCCACTCTTTTTGCTCAATGCATGTGAATGAGTGTGAGAAACCCAGACATACTCACTAAACAAGTCTCTGAATACAAATAAGCTGTACCTACTTTTAACTCTAAAAGACCAAAGAACCACTTGGCACAACCCAAAAGACAGATTTGCTCTGGACTCAGCATTACAAACCAAACAGGATACGCATGAAATCAGTACACCACTGAGCTGGAGTAAATCTCTTGTTAAGTCAGCACAGCACCCAAAACCAAAGGGCTACTGTAGGAACTCTATCAAGACTTCAACAGAAAAAATTACACAACTGTAGCTTTCTGCTGGCACAGACTTTGTTTAACCCAGCCTGCTGTGTTCTCCTGGGTAAGACAAAAAGGTAACAACTGTGGTTTTAAGGAATATTCTGATGTTTCAGCTTCACCAGAAATACTAACAGCTCAAACCAAAAAGGCTGTTCTACATAGATAAACACACTGTTTTACCTATTCCAAAGTTAAATACTCTTTAGCTATGCTTACAATAATTATCTTTTTCTCCCCCAGAAGTTAAATGCAGATTAAAAACAAACAGAAAAGTATCAGCACTACTATCACCCTCTGCCTCTCCTCCCCAAACAACAGCATTTGGAAGTGTAAGTTTAGCTGTAGACAGCTGCATGGTCCCTCATCATCTGGAGGATGAATCTTTATGAACTGCATTCTGCAGCTCCCCTTTCCTTCACCAGAAATGAGAGACATGGTTTGATTCAAGTGGAGTGGGACTAAGGCCCTGGCCCCTGCCCTGCACCCCTCAGGAAAAATTCAGATGCTGACTGCTCCAAGGAAGAGGTTCAAGATGATCTAACAACGTGGCTTTCTCAATCTCCAAAATCAAAGAAGCTGCCAAAAATTCACATGCGCTTCTGTGTCCTTCTCCTTCCCCCAGACTTGTCAGACCAGCTCTGCAAGGGCAGGAGTTACATCCTAGGTGAGGCTATGGAATTTCTCTGCATGTCCCTAAGTTTCTCTTCCTCCCTCCCACCCAAGAGCCCACCACAGAAGGTTCTGCCCAGAGCAGCAAGGTGCAGAGCAGCGAGTCTCTTGCCTTTGATGCCATAGGTCCTGCCGCAGTGGAACGCTGCTCCCCCATTCGGGATGGACTCCTGGTGCCTGGAGACCTGGGGAAGGGGAACACCGTGGTGGGTTTTAACATGGACCTTTAAGTAGGAGGCAGAGGAGAAACCTAAACAAGATAAAAGGAGATGAGATCCTGCCACCAGCAAAGACACACATCTGCCTCCCCTGTTCCTTTAATCTTTCTCTTGCTCCTGCTCCCTGTTCCAAAGCTGCCCTTCCACTGGCTAATGCCCCAGGAATGCCCAGGTAGGATTCCCCTCACCATCGGGCAGGAACGAATTGCACACTTTTCATCAGACTGTGTTTGCTTTCTTTTGGACATGATGAAAGAACAGGCTCCTTCAGAAACAAATTCTGTGGAACCAAACTGAGCAAATTACATGGAACTTTCTGGAAAAAAAGGCAAAGAGACATCACACAAAAAGGCACCCATGTCTCTTCACCATTTTTGTGCTGTTTTATTTATTTTAATTAAAAATGCCTTCATCATCTGATGCTGCTTTGGAAGACAGTTCGAACTAGTTTACTTTATGCTGTTCAGATTCATGGGAATGCCATTTGGCAACACCCCTCGCTGTATTTAGTGTGCTTTCCCCATAGGTTTCTAGAATTTATAGTGACTTCTAGAAGGCAGAAAGCTAAAACTACTGAGTTTTTGAGGTACACACTTTTGTTCTACAGTAATTTTTGGAACAGATTTCCTGTATTCAGCTCATCCTGAGTATTTTGTCTACAGTTAACAAAAAATATTAAAAATAAATTTCTGTATTTCTATCAGCTCTGATCTGCAAGCCCAAACCACTGACATTAAAAACATGCATTTCAAACAATTGATTTCTGAACAAAACAGTTTTTTACATTTGCGCATGTGCTTTTTAAAATGTTTACGTCTCACAAATACGTCCTTTCCCTTTCATGCAATAAATTACCTCACGTATACTTTGTAATGCTTTCAAATTCAATCTTAGTAAGACTTGCAATTATGACTAGTACATTTGGACCATATATGATGCACAAGGAGGACAGAGTTTTAAAGATTTTCTATCCAGGTAAACCTACCAACAACCAGCTTAATTTTCTGTTAGAGTCTGAACACAGTATTGTGGCACTTTCACATAAGAAACATTTTCCTTTAACAACTGAGAACACAAGACAAGGTTCACCACCAGTCCCAGAGTTCCAGGTCCCCTTTCTGGAGAGGGAAAACCCAAGTTCTAGATTTTTAAAAAAATCAATACAGCATTTACAGCAGAAGCCCCTGCAAGAGAACTTCCATACCAACACTTCGCTTTCAATATGAATAGTTATTCTACTGTAAAGCCACTTTTATTGTGATATAACTGTATTTACATTTGATGATAAATAATGATATTTTGGGAAGGATGAAAACCCGATCCTGCACACCCTCTCCGGGGTGAGTTTTCTGACAGCAGCTGTTAGTTTCAGGTGCTGAATTTAATAGTGAACGTGGCTTTACACTAGATTTCCCCATGCCTAGCTAACAGAATATCCCTCTATCCAGACTCCTCCTTACAAGCCAGGATCAAAGAGCATCCAGGACCTGCAAAGCAAGACAGAGCTCCACAGCAACCTGCTGAAGGGGAAAAGGGCAGGCTGCTGAGAATGAACAAGAGGTAGTTACTGTGGACCCCTGAGTTGAAGATAAAAGTACAGAAAAGTAGAAACATCACAATTCAAAACACCAAGAACAAACGACTCTCAAAATACAATGGAGCAGAATCACCCGGGCCAAGTTATCCAGGGAATCAGTGTAAGGGAATAATGCAGGACCTGCCCTCAGACCTAAAATGCTGCACTGAAAATCTCACTGGGCAGCAAGAGAAGATACTTTTTACAAGTATCAAAAATTCACTGTAGACATGGAAAGAACCAGTGCCTGACTGGCAGAGAAAAGGGCACAAGGGACAGATATAATGGTGACACTTCCACCCACAAGGTACTTCCCTCATTTCCTACATGTCCAATAACCACATGCATGCTGAGATCAACCTCTTTTATGTAGCAATGCACTAAAATCTCCCTGCCAACCACTAAAAAAGGACTACATACAGGTATTCAGTGGTTTTCTATATCTCGACTGACACAGGGCAATCTGAAGCTGCAATCTCTGCTGCACAGTATTATTTCTGAACTCTGCAATTCTATTTGTAGAGTACATTGTTTTATATAATGAAAACTGCTGCAAAGTGTGTAAGCTCCTCTTTATGCACTTGGCAGATGAACATGTGAGTCATCAACTTCCATCAAAGCCATAAGAATGCCAAGTGCTTCATGGGAAACTGTTTAAAGGGAGATTTTTTGGGAGTTGTTTTCATCCTAATTTTTCCTGAAGCACTTAGCACTGGCCTTTTTTTCTCCACCAGACTAATTATGAATGCCTGCCCTAGGAAGATTGGGGTTCATGGACAACAATCCCTTAGCTTTAAGTCTCTTTCACAACAAAGTCAGACTAATGCAGGGGGTAAAGTGGCAGTATTTTTCAGAGAAGCAATGTATTTATTGTTTTACCCGTACACACCTCTCTGCTTTGAGGAGCAGATTATTTCTTCATACCAGAAGAACCACCATTAAAAACATGCACAGAGAAGAAATTATCTGCTTTATATAAATGGGACCTATCCCTTGATCTCTTAAATAACATCTATATGGAGATGAACTATATAAATAATTGCAGGGTGTTCCTTGTTCAAAAATTCTTCTTTTAGGATTTAGCTAGAATGTGCAGAGAATGTCTTGTTCTAATAGACTCTGTGTCCCCCATTAAATGTGCAAGAATTCATCTTATTGTAAAAATAAATTCTATCCCAGTTGTGATTGGAACATCTACCCTTTTTCTCACTCATCTGATTGCTGTGAAACAGTGTTTGTGTTTGAGACAGAAACCCAAACGTCTGAGTTGCACCTGTTATTACAAAGTACCAGCTCTAGACTTGCCAAAGTCATTAATCTCTCAAATTCTTTGGAAAAGCCCACACAAGCAAATAAAAGTTGCTAAGGATGGCAATAGAAGATTATGCAACAACACAACCGGAGCAGGACTTTTTTATTCAACCTGATTAATTTGTCTTAAAAAGTGAGGCTTAAGGATTAGGGTTTTTATAAGCATAATTCAGACAAATTCTTTAAAAAAACAAACAAAACCCAAAATCCCAGGGAAGAAAAAAGAAAATAACCAACAAAAAACACCCCCCCAAACCACTGCACTGTTTCCCTGACTTAAAAAATTTAATTACTTCCATGAGTATTCTAAGCATAAAGACCATGAGTAAGAAAATAACCTGGAAAAAACATCATAAATGGCAATTTTTGGACATTGAACTGCCATGTTGTAAAATAAATGTACAAATGAGTACATGCATGACATAGCAAACCAATGGCTCTATTTCTGTCAGGTACTGAGTTCCATCCCCATCTCCCAAATCCATTAAACCTTTTAAAAGAACATGAGACACTTAATTAAGTTCCACAGAAAAGCTTTCACTCCAATGGAGGGATTCTAAGCTCAGCTGTGTAAGAGTCACTTTTTCATCCACATTTTTTTTTTGTGGGTGGGCCAACATCCAAAATTCTCTCTACAAAGCAGCTTGAGCTTGAAGAGCATTCTTGCTTGACAATTATTATATCCAGAGGTTGAGTATTATTATATCCAGAGCCAGCTAAGTTTTAATTAAAAGATACACCAGCACATTAGACAAGGGAAGAATAAACCAAATCCCACTGCACAAGCACTGCAGCCACAGCACAACAGTTGGGTTACTGCAGCTTCTGACTCTCACAATACCTATCAAACTGATAGACCCAATCCAGAAATTTTCCACTAGACTTCATCTTGTAAGGCTCTACAAATTAAAAACATACCTACTTAAAACTATGAACATTATGATTTGATTGTAGAACACTTGGGATTAAAAATTCTGCTGTCCTTGATCATGAATCTATAACTCAGATTTACAATGTAAAACAGTTCATAACACAGTTGTCTGACAAAGCCAGTCTGTAACTTCCCCTTCCTACAAATTTTAACACTGAGTAGATATTTAACAGTAATTTATCAGATATATTTGCTAACTCCTGCTGTAAACTGAAATTCACAGCACACAATTCTGACAACTCCTAGGAAATACACAACCTGTAAGAAGTAGTTGCTTTAAGTTTACTGTCCAACAGGTTCCCTGTTCTGCAGAGAAGTGTGTATTTAAATTTCCCCTGTACATTTAAGACTTGTAAAATGCGAATAAACCATTTAGTCATTTCATTGTTTGAATGTCTTTGTCCTGCTGTCTCAAATTCCGAAGAGCTGCAGTGACATCCAGTGGTAGTTAAGTTGAAACTCCAGCTTACAAATCTTGGCAACAAGACAATTGCTCCCAGCTCACAGGAGCTTCTGTTTGGCACCGTACTCAATCCGAGGAGAGCAGGACAGCACCTGGATCTTGGACAGCATCTTCCACGTCTTTACCACAAAAACAATGGGGACAAGCTTAAGCAGTTTTTCAGAAGCTGAAAAGGAGTGAAATGAAGTTTGCCCACCATCTATCTACCTGGTGCTTCAGAACCTCACGATTTTCAACCCAGATGCATTTTCCACTCGCACTGTTACCATCATTTTCAGGACCTCACAGACAGCTCAACTAGTGGAAATACCTCCCTTTCAATTAAATGCCTCTCATTACTCATCAGCTCCAAAAGCTCCCTGTACACTCCTCACATCAAACACAGAACAGCTTTATTCTCTCAAAAGATTTCATGTCTCTTAAATCAGAAAAGGGAACACACGTCAGAAAAAGACTCATCAGAAAAAACAAGATCCCAAAACACAGCAGCAACCTCTTCCAACCCCTACTAGCTGTGTGAGCCAACAGTGTATTTTGAAGTTGTGTATTAATAATTCAAAAAGACACCAATAAGTCAAAATCATTTTTCCAGCTTGCCTTACATCCCATAAAACCTAAATTTCCAACTCTCTTCAACTGAAGAATACCACAAACAGATGGAAAAGCTTCACAAGCTTTTAGTCATATGGTTTAGTTTTAGGTGGCCCTGCAAGGAGCAGGGGGTTGGGTCCGAGGGTCGTTACGGGTGCCTTCCAACTCCAGATACTCTGTGGTACCATGAAAAACTGTATGTGCACAAATAAAGGTGAAGCACATTTGTAGTGCTCTTTACAAAATTTGTTTTAGAAATGTACATTAATACTAAGCAATTTCTTGGGTTAAGAGGGAGAAGCAGCCTGACTCTGCTGCACCAGGAGGTTAAGCAAGCCTTGACAACATAATGCAGATTTGTTTATGCTCAGTGCATGATATTCAGCTTGATGTGTATTTCAGAGATTCTCCCAAACTGATTGCAAGGACTCAGGTCCAACCAGGTCTAGAAAGAGAAGATACATGGTGAACGGCAGCAAGGTAACTTACCACTACTGTATGGGGATCTGGCTATTCAGCAAATAGAATTCTCCACACTGCCTAGAAACAATTTGCTGCAGATTTAAACTGAGATTCTTTAGGAACCCCCAGGCAGGTGAACAGGCCAGCTCTTGAGCCCCATCAGTCTCAGGGCTCAGATTCAGCAGGCAAAGCAGAGGATGTTCACACACACATGGCACGACCTCCTCCTGTTGCAAACAGAGTCACGCAGCCCTACAGCTCCCTCCAGTGCTGGCCCATCCACTGAAACAAAAGAATCGTTTCTTCATTACCTCGGTTACAGATAGTGCAGAAATTGCTTGGTCCTTCACTATGCTTCTTCAAGTGATCTGCCATATATGCTGCTCTCAAGTACTTCCCACACACCTGACATGGGACTTTGTCTTCATGACATGCCAGGTGTGAGCGCAGCCGGTCACGAGTGGCAAAGGAAGCATTACAAGTCTGCAGGTATAACGAGAACCATGTGACTCATCAACTCTGCTAAAAGCACTGATATTGTTGAATATATTTAGTAGTCTACAAAGTAGGTACCTTAGATCCTGTGCAAAGACACAAATGACATGATGCACAAGCCATTTTCCCCACAAATAAAAAAATTCAGATCACCAACACATTGCACAAGACGTGATGTTACTACTCGAAAAAATTAAGAACACAGCTCTAACATACTACAGATAGTAAAACTTAAATCAAGATAAAGTTGTAAGGCTTTAGGTCCTCTCTGAGAATGAAGATACTAAAGTTTTAAATCATATTTAACAACAAAAATAGCACAAACCACTTTGTTCCATTTACAGTCATTTCTGCCATTTCACTGAGCCATTACAATCGCTTTGGACCACTCAAAATGTCCTCTCAGTCACCTTCCTACATTCTACTCTTTGATGTGATCAATCTAACTTCAGCACACAGAATCCTTTTGGAGTATGAAGACATACACACAAAGCATCAGAGAATTATCTGGGATGAGAATATGCTGAGAGACAGTAGAAGAGTCATCCTGGTACCCCCACCAGCAGCGCAGACAGCTTGAAGAAGCGAAGCCTTGGAATGGAGGAGGTACCAAAATCACTGCAGGACCCTGTCATCTCTTTATAACTTACCCCTGATCAAGGTGTCATATTGCACTTGCTACCATGAAACAAGCTTGATTTGGCATAAGACAATATCCATTTTACTCGCCCAGCTCCCCGCTGAAATCCACGTGATGAGTGCAGGCTCCCTCCCATTTCTCCAGTCCTGGGAAGGGGCAGGCACACAGGCCTGTCCACAGCCTCTTACTGCAGCCTGCCAGTTCTCTAAGTTCTGAAGGGAATAAATCACCAGCCAGGTGCTGTACAAGACACAGTCTGACCCATTACACCAGTGTGAGGGGAGAACCCAAAGCAAATACAGATCACAGTGACCAGACCAAGGGGCAGCAGTGACAGCCAAGAGTGGACAGTGTTTTGTTTATACCACCTTTATAAATGAGTTTTGAGATACATAACCAGAATTCCCTAAATGAGGCTATTAAGTGACTTGGGAACTAGATATATTCTATCTTTTCAAATATCAGTAATTAAATCACTGTTTCAAAAGAGATAGACTTGTTAAAGTAACAATCCCAGTAAAATTCAAAAATTGCAATGTCAAGAGAAATTGAAAATACAGAAGCAGATAACACATATAATTATATAAAATTCAGTTAATCAAGTGCTTAATCCAAAAAACATTGAAGGCAGTTGAAAAGTACCTATCCATTTCAACAGGCTTTACACTCATTTGATCCTGTGAGGTGCTCAAGTATAGCAAACTCCCAGGGAGCAGAGGCTGCTCTGCAGCAAGCACGACTTAACACCTCAGAGGATCAGGACTTAGTGAAATTAAAAAGGCAACAGCAAAATTATCAGGGTTTCTGTGATACAGTTTAACTAAGCTCACTAGACAAAGATTCATAAATTACAAGTTGTGTAAGGTTAGGAGGCAAATTGTTGAAGGTGAAAGATTTCTCCTCCTTTGAAATCTCAGGACACAGCGCTGAGCAAAACAGGTGCAGCTTTCACTTTCTACAACAGTCTGACAGGGAAACACTCCTTGAAGACAGGACTGCAGCACTGCCAAGAATCAGTGTGTTGGGTATCAACTAAAGGTACATAACTAGATAATCAATGACAGCCAAGAGACCCATCATCAGTAAATCTAAAGCTACTGAGCTGCAGCAATGTCCACTCCCGAGCACTGGGGAGGCATCAGCTGATAAGGAGATCAGAGACAAATCACACAAATACAGGGATGACAGGAGCAAAACCACATCTGACCCACAGTGAACTTAGCAAGTGGAAGGCTTAGGGAAAGGCAATATCATAATTTCTGTGTTTGATTTCTCACTCTTGCTGCTGAGCTGTGCAAAGCCCACCTTTGGATAAGCTATATAATAAATATATCTGTGAAGAAGTTTAAAAAAATTATTAAGTCCAGTGGAGAAAGCAAGAACCAGTTTAGCTGAATCATAACAATGGGAAACAGGACTAGGTTTAAAGAAAACCCCAAAGTTAATATTCAAATAGTTAATATTTATAAAAGGTATATAGAAAAAAAAGTCTTACTTTACAAAAGATGTGAAGTGCTAAATGAGTGCTAAATATTTATCATTAATTGTTAATCATAGAAGAAAACTCTCCAGTGCTTTCCTATCAAACATTGAACAGGTATATAAATAGATCAAAAAAAGAATATATAAAGTTTAAAAAACATTGTTTAAGAAATACCTCTTGAAGTTTCAACTTTTCTATGGATGTGGATGTCTCTGAGCTTATTCCATGGTGGCTGCCATTTTCCTGCTAATAGGCAGGAAGTAAGAGAAATTAGGACAGGAAGAAACTCATTCTGCATTGAAATCAATGGGAAAAGCACTGGACTTGGGATGCCAATTAAGTTGTGCTTTAATTCAACCTGCATTTTTCTTTTTCATTTAATGTGCCAGAACAACCTATCTCTTGTCTCTGAGAAGGAGCAAGCTTATGTTTTCTCCCCTTGTTCTTTCACATCCAGAGTTTTCAGATCACCCTTTCCTCCCAAACTGCAGCTTAACTTTCATCCCATTCACGCGCAAAAGCTGACAGCTCCACCCTTCCCATGGAGTCAGCACTGAGCTATCCCACTGTAGCCACAGAACTGACTTACCCCTTTTCCTATATCCACAACTTAACAGTCAGATGGGGAAAAAAAATTAAAAATAATTAAAAAAAAAAAAATCACCAGTGCAACCATCCAGGGGAAAAGATCCAGAGTGCCATTTGCCTGGACACTGAAGCAACTTCTTGGATCTGATTTCTCAGGTGCCTTGGCTCTGTGGACACCTCCCCTAACCCGAGTCTATTTTAGCAGTAATGAAAAAGCTGGAGTCAGGTCTTTGGCAGCAGGGACTGGAGGTGCTGGAACTTGGGATACTTGAGAAAGATCTGTGAAGCACAGATTTCAGGGGGCTGAGTGCTGAGCACTGAAAACCACAGTGCTACAGTGATGCTCAGCTTGTAATTATCCTGCTTCTCATACTTTCATTTTGCTTGTTCTGAAGTTGGTTTGACACCTTCCCAATTTTGTACCATGATGCCACATCAAAACATAGTTATCTAGTGGTTTGCAAAGATACATAAGGGCTCAGGTAAATGGCCAGTGGATTTTGTTTATATCGTAACAGAGCACAAATTCCAAAACTGCCATTACAGTAAAGGATTCTGGAATGCTCTTCTGTTTACTGACAGAGCAATTCTCTTTTCCAGTAAATATAAACAAAGCGTGACAATAACAGGAATGTTCAACAGGAACAGATTCAAAAAGCATGCTTAGTGCTGTTCAGGCTGCTCTCATGGGGAGATAATTTGCCAAACAATATCAATGGAAAAAAGGAAAGGAAAATGGGCAAACAATATGGCAGTATTAAGCTATTTTCCCTCTTAGTGGCCAGATCCTGTGTTTAGATACACATCACGGAAGAGAAGTGTAACTGGTTATGAGATAAGCACAAGAACTTTATCAGTGTATACATCAGCTTTCATATTTGAAACAAATGTTCAGTGTGACAGCATCCCTTCTGTGTTTGTGTCATGTATAGCAGATCTGTGCATATTTAAGAAGACTTTCTAAATCTGACAGGATATTATAAAGTGGTTAACAAATATTCTATACCTTAAGATTCATAAAAAATTAACTTCAAAGGGTTAAGCAGTCAAAATGCAAGAACAAACCTCAGGGTTTTTTTGGTTCAAGGTCAACCTCAGCTCTGTCCTGTAGCCCATATCTTTTAACTGCTATGAACAGTGCATGAAGTATTTCGGCACTTTGGAGAACCCATGATGAGAAAGGCTGTTCTCAGAAACTGTTGTCACAAAATACATGTGTGCAAGGAGATGGAGTTGAGCTCGGCTTGCAATCTTAGCTTCCATGGTTCCTTACTTTCTAGCCCTTAGTCACTAATCTGATTCAGAGTTAATATTTAATACCCTATAATAAGCTATAAAAAATTATCAGGTATCATCTGGCAAAGGACTATTCACACCTCCCAGTGTTACTTGTAAACTGTGTCCACTCAGTCATCCTGGTATCAACTGGCAAAAGAATGATGGGTTTCTGTTCATGCTGGAACCTAAACATTCATTTTTGTATGTGCAGACAAACACATGGTTATGGAAAAAATTTGTGGTCATCTTCAGTCCCCCCACCCAGACCCCTTGCTGTCCCCAAACTGTGAAGTCTTTTTATGAGTGGAATTTTCCAATTTGTATAAATCTATAAACCCCAAATCATCTTAAGAAGCTTAAACCAATCTAAGGCTTTATATAGGACATACAGTTAAATCAATGGGATGGCTTTATGGGCTGACTTTCAAAGTTGCTAGGCTTCCACAGAGCATATGGATGTCAACAGAAACCTTCAGATGGCTCCAGCTATCTGGAAAACTGTTCACTGGATTATTACAATTGCAAAATGTTTCAAAACTCTCACAATTTGAAGGAAACATAGGAGAGATGTATCAAAATATGCAAAAATGCAGACTGGGAGGCAGCAGTTGTGTAGGATTGACTGGGTTCATAAAATGTGGGGAAATATTTTAGAAGAAAAAATCCTCTAACCTACACTGTCTTCAAAGAAAAAAACCTTGCTCCAACTTCTTTAAAGAAGTGTTAAGTAAACCTTTCTTCAGAAACCAAGTAGGGAGACTGTTAACCCAATAAATGTTACAGAAATTTGCCCAACATCTATGTGAAGGCAATACAAGATAGTGGAAGCTGATTCGTGACTTTGGTTTTAACTGATACTTCCAGGCACCTTTTAAATGTCTCTATAAATTAATTACAAAAGATATGCCTTCACCTGATCTTTCAAACCCTAATAATTAACTGTAAAAAACTATATACAGCATTATGACATTGTAAGACAAAGGTACTGTGATGCCATTGTTTATATTCACCCTGGGATAAAAAAAAGCTTCCAATTTTGCTCAGTGCAATGTTCTGAAGGCTATGTGAGTTAAAAAAATGGTATCTTGACAAGTTATGATAATTATAATTTACTAGTTTTTATTTGGACTATTCTGGGAAAAAAAAAACACACAAAACCGGAAGTTGGCATTGGAACCTCCTGATGGCAACAACTGCAATTAAAAAAAAAAGGGGAAGGGAGTGGAGGGAACCATCAGTGCCACTGACTTCAGGTGGCTGGGTAAGAGATCCAGGGGGAGACTGTGACAGAGCAGGAGGGAAGGGGTAGAAGGGGAGGGGAGCAGAAGGACCAGAGCTGTAGATGAGGGGCTGGGGGACAGAAGGGATGTAAAGAAGCTGTCACTGGAATACTGTTCTTTACAAACATTTATCCCAGTTCACACATACATGGTATTTTTACTGGTACTTCAGAATTGTCTGCACACATAAATCCAATGCCAAAGATTACCCATACATCAGTCTAAACCCCTCTGGCTCCTACCTGACACTTGTGAGGTCTCTCTGAGGTATGCACCTGTTTGATGTGTCCATTCAAGTGGTCTGGCCTTAAAGGAAAATACACATAAGCACACTTAAAACAAATACTAAAAATAAACTTACAATTTTAACAAAAAAAAAAAATCCCAGTGCTGGATCTATTACAAATACAGTGATATTTAACTTTCCAAGAAGCAGATCACCAATAACTGGGATTCTACCTTGTTATGTACCCTCTCCAACTTGCTAAAAAGGCAGCATTTTCTCAGGAAGAGAATAGTCAGAGAAAAAAGAAAATACAAGTTACAATTTTTCAAGCCTGCATGACCCCTTCCAAAATCCTATTTAGATCCTGACAATCAAAGCACTTTGATTTACAGCTACTGAATATCTGAAAATCGGAGTCTTGGTTTACGTCCCCAACACGGATGTAAAAAGTCAACTTCAAGCACCTCTGTGCAAAAAGACTGACTCTAAACTGTGTTGCTGCAACATATTTTCCACATGAAAGATGAAAAAATACTGTCCTAACTCAAAACTTAGTGGGGAGACTGCATTGATACAAATAAAGTGCTCTGAAGAGCCCAACTAGAAGGTGCAATGGAAGAGCAAATTATTACTGAAAAAAGTTAGACCATTCTTCACAACCAGCAAAGCCTACTTTGAAGAAGAAAGGACTGAAGAGCTGCAGATTTTCCTGGTGGGAGTTTCTCCTAGTGGGAAGAAAGCTTTTCATTGTATGCGGCCAAAACTGCTTGGAAACAAGTTCCCCACCCTCTCCTCCCCCAACTCCCGAGCGGCGCCAATGAGAGGGCGCGGGATGGAATTCACGCACTGCAGACACCAAACAGGCTGAACTTTGCAGGGAGGCTCTTAAAGCCGATGCTCCAGCGATGGGCTGGAGTGGGGGAACCAGCCAGACTGGTTGGGGTCCTTCCTACCTCAGCGCAGCCACCTCACGTGCTGCGCTACTGGATAAAGGAAAGGATACTGAAATTAGCCATCACGCTTCCAACCTCCTTTGGCTGCTCCTAAGGCTGAACGCGGAAACCTACTCCAGTTTTCATTCATGCTGCGATATTACAAAGATATGCAAACACTTTCATTGTTTATTTTTGTAGCAGCATTCCTGCCTGTTCACATTAACTTACTGGGAACAATGAGAACTCAACATGTATCTCTCCCCTGATGACAAAAACCCGTTCATACAGCAACAGCACAAATATTTCTGTGTCAATAAAAGCAATAAAAATTGGTACATGATGCCAGGCAGCACCAAAGAAAAATACTTTGACTTCTAGCCACAGATGAAATATTCATTTTATGACTTTCCATCACTAAATCTGCAGTCCTTACGCAGATGCATCCCTAATTACTGCCGACTAAAAAAAAAAAAGTAGGGGAGGGGCTACATTTTCATAATTTATTGCAATAACAGCCTATCAAAAGGAGAGCTAGTAGAGGTAGAATTCCACAATTTGCAGGGGCACAATTCCACAATTTATATAGCCTTAGTGGCCTTTTGATTTGTTTTCATATCTTGATTCCTTCCCTCTTGTTAGAGCAAGCCAACTGCTGTAGACAACCACTGCTGGTACAAAAGTCATAGAGTGTATGCATCCCCCGCCCCCCACTACTTCTAATCTCAAAGCGAGCAGCAAACTTCCAAGAAAGTTTCAAATTCATTAACTCAGACTATAAGATACCACTAGCACAACTACGTGTACCAAACTACTTATTAAATTAGCTCCCACAAACAGCGACAACAAAAAATCAGCAACATTAAATGCACAGATCTTACGTATGTTGCAGGGCAGAAACAGGATCCCCTTCAGAAGGATGTAAACCCAAAGGACACAAAGATCATGTAATAAAAGATACTTGATGCTGCAGCCTTTGAAATCTCACCTCTTCCTTCACATTTGGGTGATAAAAAACATTACGAACTAAGAGAAATGAAGGGAAGTTAAGAAAAAGAAAATTTAAAATGGATACGAGAAAAAGAATAATCTTGAGATGTATTATTTTGCACTTCAACAGCACCTTCAAATTACCTAGAAATCAATGACCTCAAGGCACTTCTGTGAGGCAGGTAATTATTTCAATACCCATTTCACAGAAGAACCATTTGAGGGAGAGACTCATTTGCCCAAGGACACACTTACACCAAGTCTGGAACAAAGCTGGGCACGTTCCCCAGAAGCCACCTGACTCCCAATTCTACGTCTTAATTACTTTTAAACCCTTTCAAGAGACTGAAGAACAGTGTCCCAGAGGAAATGATGGAAGTCTCATATCTTGAGACATTTTAGAATGGAACATTGAAACTATCCTAAGTATATTCCCAAGGGATAGGAAAGACAACTTCCTAGTCTCCGTTTGTGCCTATGGTCCCTACAAGCCCTCTCTTACCTGGAAAAGCCTTTTCCACAGCTCTGGCAGATGTAGGGCTTTCCCACAGAGCCATCGTGAGATCGAACATGATAGGACATCCTGTCTTTCCGCTTGAATCGTAAGCCACACACCGGACAAGAGTAAGGCTTCTCGCCAGAGTGTGACAGCTTGTGCCGATTCAGGTGGTACACGTCCCGAAAAATCTTGCCACAGATCTCACAGGCCACCTGTTTCCTCGTCCTGCTTCTTTTCCGGGGTGCATCGGGGTCATCCTGACCAGGGACACCATTTTCACCCAGTCTTGGCGGTGGGATATCTATGTAGCCCAGCTGTAAACTCGTCACCCCATGCTGAGCCTCGTGCTGCCGAAGACGATTAGCATCCGTAAACACTTTCCCGCAGAGGCCACAAGGCAGGATGCCAGCCTCCCGCAGGCCCCCCGGGGTACCAAACATCATCGAGTCCAAGAGGTTGGCTTTGCGGGGACGCCCTCTGCCCCTCTTGGTGCTTAAAGTGGGGGCGCTAGCAGCAACATTCTGAAAGGGCGAGGCCAGAAGTGGTGGGGACAGGGGTCCTGCCACCATGGGCAGGCGGTCCACTCCCTGCAGCACAGGCAGGGAGGACTGCGCGGCGCTGAGCGCGGCACGCGTGGCCTCGTCCTCGGGCATGCCGGCGATGCCATTACCATTGGGCGCCAAAGCGGCGCCGTTAGTCATGTCAAGAGGGAAGCCGAGGTCGGCAGCCCCTGGACGGAACAGCATAATGTCCGGGCGTGCGGGGGGTACGAGGAGCTGCACGTTGGACTGCTTGATGACCTCCTGGCAGATATCGATCACAGAGCGCATCAGCAGGAACTTGGCGGCCGTCATGAGCTCCGGGAAGCTCTCCAGCCGCACCACGATGCGCGACGTGTAGGCGAAGTCCAGGATGTCTCCGAACACCTTGGAGCTGATGGTGTGCA
>VXAU01005306.1:458050-494179 GCA_013399695.1 Formicarius rufipectus
GGGGCTGCAGGCAACCTTCCCCCCTCCCCAGGCGCGAATCGTCCAATGCAAACCCTCCCGGAGCTGCAGAGGCGCAGAGCGGCCCCCACCTCCTCGGCTCGCCTTAGGAGAGCCGATCCCAGAGGGGCCAGGGGCTGCAGAGCAGACCGGCCTCCCCCCGGTCTTTCATTGCATTTCTCACCCCCACCCCGCCGTACCGCGATCAACTCTCGGCCTCGCTGGAAGATCGAGGCGCCGGCATTGTGGGGGAGGGCAGGGGGACAGCGGGAATTCTTCCAGTGCAAAAAATGCCCTCCCCCTCGGGAGCAGTTGGGAGGGACGGTCCCCGCGGGCCGGGGGCTGCGGGAGGCACGGGCACTTGGCAGCCCCGAGTGCCTCCATGTTGGGGACACGGGGCTGCCCCGCACGGCCCCGCGCTCCCGGGGTTCCCACGGCGCCGCGGGGCTCCCGCTGCCGCCGGTTATCCTTCCCCGGGCCCGGGGTTAAACACTCCGAAATGCACGGCCGAATTCACTGCCTGGGGTTGCCTGGACTGTCCTAGTGCTGAATCTCCTCTGTAGGCTCGAGGTCTCTCTATGAAGAGCTGCTGTTCCAACATCATCATCATCATTACTCATTTACAGCTGAAATCTGCTTTCTGTCTCATTGAAGAATTTTCCCCCGAGTTTTGAAGACGTATATATCCCGTTCAACACACACACACCTTCCCAAAACAGAGTTCTTTGTTTTGTTAAAGACAACACTTGGAAAAACCAAAAAGTGTTCAAGGGCATTTCTTTGCATTTGTAACATCAAGCCTAATTAAAGAATCCTTGGACCTCCTATTCACCATCTAATATCATCACTTAAACTATTCTGCAGAAAATACTGAACTTGGCACATGTGAGGGCATCACAAACTGCAGAGTCTTCCCAAAGCACTTGAATTAAAGAGTGGTGGAACTGAAAAAGCATTCCGAGTACTGATGTGCAAATGAGTGCTCTGAGCTTCCAACTTCCAAAATATTACATTAGCACTTAAGTCCACATAGTGCCCTCAGCCTGTGTGCCAGATTTCCCCTGCTTTTGATAGGAACTGTTTGTCTCCACTGTAGGCAGAATATTACCAGTAGCTTTTTATTACTGCACTATGTGTGCACACACCCTGATATGCACATATATTTTTAGAAATTTTGGGCTGAGTGGTAGCAATGCTGACAAACCCAGCTTAAATACACCACATTAAATAGATAACACAGTGCTCATATTCTGTAAGTCTGTGTGGCAAAGACACACACGTTGTACTTGTTGCAATGAGGAAAATGATAATGTTTAACACACCAGCCAGGCTGCACACGCACACAGCAGTTAAAGAATCTGGAATATCTTTCCTAGTGGCTTTGGACAGTTGTGTGCCTTTCCTCCAGTGGTTTATTAATTTGCTTTCTTTTAGCCCCCAGCCTCCTAACATGGTTCCTGCTTCCTATTTCAGTTCCCTCCTCGCCTGTTCTTTGTCTCTCCTCTAGGCAGGGGGAGGGGGGGGGGGGCCTGCCGCTCTCACTGCACTCTCCTCAGAACTTTCTCCAGTTGCCACGGAATGTTCTGGTTTCAGCTTCCAGCCCTCCCACTTAAAAGGCACCATCCAACATACCCTGCCTGTTTCTCTAGGTAAAAGTTAAAAAAATAACCAAAACCCCCAAAGCATGGCTGTTTGTTGGCAAGTGACCCACTCACACTTGCCACGAGGATGCCAGATCAGCACGCTGAGAGCTCATACTGGGGGTAGTTGCTGGCTGCTCATTCGAGATGACCTCCAGCATCTTGCACTCCCAGGTAATTCCAGCTCTTCCCCTTGGCTACTCAGTGCTCTGCTGTGGCAGAGTACCAACTCCTGTTAGTACTCACAGCCTTACTACTCTGACCTCCCGCACTCTGTGGCTCCACCAGCACATTTAAAGGACCACATCTTACAGCGTTTTCTGGTCCCAGACTTACCCTGCCTCAGAATATGAGACTATCAAAGTAGCCATTGAACTAGTGATTGTTACAGCCAAATTTCTCCTGGAAATAAAGAGTTTGTGCCATATTGAGATAAAATGTGGCTCATCAGTATAAATAGACTTGAAAGGTGAAGTTCCCTAAGTTTAATGTGATGACTAAATGGCATTTTTCCATATATAACTGTGTAAGCAGACAGGAATGATTAACCTCTGAACTCATGTGCCATCACAACTAGCTAGTTACTGCTGGAAGACAAAGTTTCAGATGATGTTTAAGTTTTAAGTTTCAATTCTAAAATTTACATTTTCAGTATATGGGTTTTCCTCCCCATTTCCGATGATTCCCAATCTATTTTCTCTGACTTCTTCTGCACTGGGATGTGCTAAACTTCTTTTGAATTCATTTCTTTTAAATAAAGGCATTTTCCTCAGCTACTTTATTCAGCTTCTCACTATTTCCTGTCTCACTTCTGCTCATGGGAATTCCTGAGCTGTCCCTAAATGTTTTGCAGCTGCCTGGTGCCTGCTGAAACACTTTGATTGGTATTTCAATAGTATTAATAATCCTCCTGTGCTCCGAACATGTGTGTACCACTTGGGACTGCACACTGTACGGTGCTTGCTTCACTGCAGATCAGTTGCTACTGGCTTTACTCAGAAGTGCAGACCTTAAATTGGTGTGCAAATATGGGAGGTAACAAAAGACTCTTACATTCAAATCCATTCAAACATATTTGGGTATATGTTAATTAGAGCTGACTCATACCTATTTGTTCAACACTCTGAACTCAAGAATCTGTGTAGGTCTCGAGGCTACTGAAAATTTTCAGAATAGTCACATTATTATACTCTTTAAGAAGGTTAGTCACTATTTCACATGGATTATAATATTAGCAGAGACATTTGTGCATAGCACTTGTGCCAGCTAGTCAGTCATATGAACGATTTCCTTTCTATGTGTGTTCCACAAAAACACACACCATTGCGCAGTTCACGGCACACTGGCAATTTCAGTGAGTAGCTGTCAGTTTTTCTGAGCTTTCACTGGTATTTTAATTAACTGCTACTGATCTAACAAGCAATTAATTCAGCATTCATTACTTACTAGGTTGATTATTACTTAAATTTAGTTTTTAAAGCTTGCTTAGTTTTTTATTGGGAATCATCCCATGAGAATGCCAACCCGAGCAACAAGGATTCTCACACTTGGAGACAGCACAGCGTCCTCTGTAACTCAGACGTGGGTTAGTGATTTGTCAGCTTTCTCCTCTAGAAGCAGATGAAAACTCTTGTTTAAAAATACCAGGCACCCTTGCAAACCAGATAGGGAGGTATTTGATGCTGTGGAAAGTATGCAGAAAGAGTTATTTAAAAAAGGGAAAACTGCACTGTTTGTTTTTCCTCTTTCTGATCACTCTCCTCACTGCACTCATGTGCTGTGTAGTCCATCTGTCGTATGGCAGTCCAGGACAGAGTCTGGGGAGCTGATGCTCAGCTACAGAACTTTTCGTTGTTGAACTAATTTAACACAGCCTTGGAAGCCAACCTTTGATACTTAATCTCCCTTTTGTTCCCCTCATTTCTTCACTCTGCCCAGTTTAACTTATTCTAGACTGCCCGGAACCAATGCAACCTGAGCCGTTCAAAACATTAGGGATCTGGTCAAAATGGAAATGCAACCTAGGATTCCATCTCCTTGCCTCCCCATGAATTAGGCATCCGTGCCTAGCTAAGCAAACCTGACAGACAAGTTTCTTATGTAAAACATACATTACGGTCCTAAATATGCAGTGCAAGTCACAAGGGTTTAGTATTTACAGATTAATAGCTAAACCACTATGCTGTCCTCAGAAGGACAATTTCTGCATAATACCAAGTAAACTAGCATGAACAAGTTAATCCAGGAAGACAACTAAGAATGGATACATCTGTACCTTTTACAACCTTCAAAAGATACACAACTTTCTGTTGATTGCCTCGGGACTTAATTAAGATGAGAACTGTATAAACTTCACCTCAGGCAATCAGTATTAGGCTTCCATTGAAGCTCCACTACTACAGATAGGAACAAATCTTACCTTTACATAGTAGGTTCTCAAAATCTCTTTCCTCTAAACTGGTATGAGGATGTCCCTTAGTCAGATCATTAGTGTTCATTACAGGTCTGTCTCCTCTTCAGCATGATCAGTTCTTCCCTGAAATACAGTAACAGGGTTAATTGGTAGCCAGTTCTCAAATCAAAGTACAATTCATAGGGGAAAAACCAGATAAATTTGCAAAATTGTAAAAATTAAAAAAGAAAAAAAAACAAAGCCCAGAAAAATTGGCTTAAGATGAACTGATTCTCTACATGCCTTAACTTGCAGTTACCCTTTTTTCATGAGTGAACTCTGGCAGGATGGTTACAGTTCCACACCCATAAGTCTTAAAATCATAAGTACTCAGGTCACGGTTGTCATTCAATATAGATTATTTTTCACTGGGCTGGTGATAATTTCTGAGAGGATATGAAATTTCAAGAGCCTTTCACCTGAAATCATGATTTAATTTCCTTCCTGTCACCTCCCCCTCACTTTTTGAAATCCTGCAGAAATCCCCCCCATAAGCTAGAAATGCAGTCCCTAGCAAGCCCACAAACACAGCTGTTTGCCAGGATAGTCCGCAGCCTCTGGCATAAAGTGAATTTCCAAAACCACAAGTGCTGTACTACCACGGTGGTTCTTCGGTTAAAATTACGTTCTCAGAGGGCTGTGAATAAGCTTGATATTCACAAGTATTTATTTATTAGAATATAAGAGATACAAAAAATAATTTAAAAATACCTAACTAGGTGAGCGCGCACTGCTTATTTTTAAGAAAGATTTTAATGTGATTTTAATGAAGCATAAACAAGTTTTCACAATTAATTTCATACTCACAGTATTTACTATGTATTTTACAATGTTAAATTGTACATGGTTATCAAAAAGACTTGCAAGCCTCTTCTTAAGATACTTAGCTTGCATCCCACCATCTCGTGTAAGTAAAACTGTTACTCAAGCTAAAATACTCGTTGTTTTGGAAACAATTTCAGATTCTGATCCATAATGAAACAGCCTATTTCAAATTGGTAGTTTGACAGAAACCCCACTGAATGCTTTCTCCCACTACTCAGCTCTCCTATTGAAGTGAGCTCCAGTCATCATCCTCGCAGGGCAGTGCTATGGAAACATCAAAGTTTCAATCATTCTGCGGCAACTGCACATTCCTGTTGTGCAAAAATAAAACTGAGGCACAAGTAAAGGAAATGACTTGCTCAAAATCAGTGTCAGCAAGACTGGAGCGTTAGACTATGAATTTCTGAAACCCATTTTTCCACAGCCCTCCATCATTCCCATGTTGGTGCTGAGGTATGTGCCATTTCAGCCACATTTCTGTCATTGTAGGTTGGTGAAACAAACACTCCTGGTTTTTCCCAATCACTGATTCCATACTGTGGCATGTTCCTTAACTGTTTGATCAGACAGCCTTTATTTCAGGTGCTGTCTTTCTGCACTTGCTGAATACCCTTTAGTATATTGCTTTCCTTATCTTATTAAGAATATTATTAGAAAAGCTCTGATGTTATATGCTGCCAGTTCATCAGTTAGCCCTTCATATACTACTTAATCATATCTGGGTTTTTCTCCAGTCTGAACCTTTATTCTGTGTCATGTGACATAGCAGGCAGTTGGTCCCCAGAGAAATGGACTGTTGTGCAAGTTACAGCCTCTGGAAGTATAGCCCCTGTTGCACTTCATCCAGACTTCCTAAATGGAATTAGCTCAATTTAAAAAACATATATATTCATTTTAATAATAAAAAAAAGGCAATTCACATACTCCATCTTCCATGAGTGCCCACTATAAAGCTTCAATTAACCTTTCAAGCAGATTTCAGTCTCTCGCATCTCCTTTCATTTTCTCTCAGGTTCCACTGGGGGCTTTTTCCTCTCTTGACATTATATCCAATTTTCTATTAATATTTTCCTTGATTTTTCCCTTCTGTGATTGATTTTTTTTCTTTTTCTATAATAAGCTTTTATGATTTGCACTCCATTCTCTAGTTTTGACTGCTGTCCTCAGAGGACCTCACTTATCCATTCCCAGTCACCCACCCTTCAGTCACTTTCCCAGCTGTCACATCTTATTTCCCACAGTCATAACCAACCTGTTCTCCAAGCACCACATCACATAAACCACCTTTATATTAAAAATTCACAACAGTCCTCAGAGTAAATAAAAATAATACCACTCTGTTCACAATCCGGAATCAATCTCTATTGAACAAGCCTTTCTGAAGCTTAAAAGATGGTGGTGTTATAAACTAATACGAACTACTTTAAATATCCTAATTGGAAATTTGGCTACAAAAATCAGACTAATTATTAATTAAACTCTTATTCCCTTCAGGTAATTAAAGTAAATACTCAACACTGAAAGAAGCTTTTAGGTGCCTAATTCCTTAGATGACCTTTGCTTCAGTAACTTTCTGTAAAAAAAAAAAAGATATAACAGCATATACTGGGTAGTTGTGCATTAAGAACACCGTGAATACCTAAATCGGGGAAACACAAACCACCCAGTAATTAAATTTTCAAATCATATGTTTTATTGACATCTTTGTTCATTCAGTCCACACTTGTTACACTCAATTTGATATTTGGACTGAATTTGTAAGAACAACTAATGTTGATAGCAACAAATTCTGAAATTAAAAATCATCTACTACAAAAAGAGGGGTGGTCTTAAACTCTGATTGAGCATTCAGAATTTGTATTTTTCTTAGTGGTTTTTGCCAAGAGGACCACAAATGTAGGCTGATTGTATGGCTGAATTCATCTGAGGCATAAACAAGTCCAACTCCATCTGAAGTAAGTAGGAAAAAATTTATACCAGGATCAAATTTATGTCCCGTGTTGGAAAAGGATATTGTTCATAAGGAATAATTAGAAAACCATGAACAAATATACAGTGGTGGGTGCATTTATATTTACCCTAGCTTAGCTGAGCTAACATTACCAGGAATAGTAATCCAATTTTATTTGAGATTCTATTTTAGTAAGCTCTGTATAAGCTTATATTAATGATAGTTCCTACTATAAAGAGTTTATGACAATAAAGGCTGATTTTTTGATTAAGATGAGACAAGCAGGGAAATGCAGGGGCAGAAAGAGACAGCAAACAGTAATTTGGTTCTCGTTGCATTGGCACTTTTTCTTTTCACTGCAAGTTAAAGATTGAATGATTCTATAACAATTCTATTACCAAAACTGTTATAAGGCTTGTTAAATTTTGCCAATTGTGTGGTACTCAGAATCCTGTCTGAAGATGTGCCAGGTGGTTCTGCAAGTGTCACTTCTCACAGTATGGGCCCAGGAGAATGTAATTGTGGTTAAAAAAAAAAAAAAGTGTTTGCATTTGGGTACATACAAAAACAGACTTTGCAATAAATTCAGACGGAGGAGCTTTCCTGGAAAGGATACTAAATATGGAGAAAAAGGTTTCTATAAATGTTCCAATTCAGACAAAATATAACAGGGTAACAAACCTGGAGACCAAAATCCTGAACCCTGATAAAAATATATTTCCTTACATTATAAAAATACTTCATATTTGAAATCCAGTTGTCTGGCTTCTTGTGTTATTATCAAAAGCTGGAAAACCTTGGCTCTTCAAAGCTTGAAGGGGCCATTTAAAAAAATCCTTTCTCTGTTTAACTAGCCTGCATACAGAGAATAGCTACAGATGTCCCTGGGGCAAAGCGGCATGGTCAGGGCTCTGCTGGGAGAGCCGTGAGAAAGCTCCAGCTCGGAAGGGCTGGCTGGACAAAGCCCCAGCGCAGGAGACTCCGCGGCGGGCAGCGCCGCCCGGCTTCGAGCGCGGACAACACAGCTACACACCTGGAGAGCGCAGAGCTGCGGGCAGCACCGGGGACCAGGCCGGCTCACCGCGGGGACGGCACAGCGCGGGGAGCCCCGCACGGGAGCCCCGGCACAGCGCTCTGTCCCACGGTCGAGTGCCCGGCGGCCCCGCCCGCACAGCAGGGAAGGGCCGGTTCGGGACACACACACCCGGGGGTACACACACGGATCCCGCCACACACGGGGATCTCATACACACAGGAATCTCTTACATAGGATCCCTTACACACACATCTCACACGGATCTCTGTCCCACACTCTATCCCCCACACTGTCACCCACACAGTCCCTCACTCTACCCCCCACACTCTGCCCCTCACACACTCTGTCCCTTACACACACTGTACCTCACATACTCTGTCCCTCACACGCTGCCCGACACACTGTCCAGCTCTCTGTCCCTCACACTGTCCCTGACACACTCTCCCTGACACATATTGCCCCTCACTCTCTGTCCTTCACACACTGCCCCACACTCTGCCCCTCACAGACACTGTCTCTCACACACTCTGCCTCTCACTCTGCCCCTCACAGTGTCCCTCACACTCTCTGTCCCTCACAGACACTGTCCCTCACACTTTGCCCCTCACACTGTCCCGGACACACTGTCCCTGACACTCTTCCCCTCACTCTATCCCTCACACACTCTCTCCTTCACACACTGCCCCCCACTCTGCCCCTCACACTGCTCCTCACACAGTCCCTGACACATACTATCCTGGGCACTCTGTCCCTCACTCTATCCCTCACACACTCTCTCCTTCACACACTGCCCCCCACTCTGCCCCTCACACTGCTCCTCACACAGTCCCTGACACATACTATCCTGGGCACTCTGTCCCTCACTCTATCCCTCACACACTCTCTCCTTCACACACTGCCCCACACTCTGCCCCTCACAGACACTGTCTCTCACACACTCTGCCTCTCACTCTGCCCCTCACAGTGTCCCTCACACTCTCTGTCCCTCACAGACACTGTCCCTCACACACTATCCCTCACGCTCTGCCCCTCACACGGCTCCTCACACAGTCCCTGACACATACTATCCTGGGCACTCTGTCCCTCACTCTATCCCTCACACACTCTGTCCCTCACACTCTGCCCCCCTCACTGTCCCGCTGTGTCCCCTCCCTCAGCACACCACCCGACGGTTCCTTCCCGCCCGCCGCTGGGGCGCGTTCCCGCCGCCTCTCGCGAGAGGCCGCTGCGCGTGCGCAGGGCGGGCGGCCTGTGACGGGGCGCTGAGGGTTCGCTGAGAGGGCGCCGGTCACTGAGGGTTCGCTGAGGGGCCGCCGGTCACTGAGGGATCACTGAGGGATCACTGAGGGGCCGCTGGACGGGCCCGCACCGGCCACACCATGAGCGGCACCCTGGCCAAGATCGCGGAGATCGAGGCGGAGGTACCGCATCGCCGCCCGCTGCACCGCGGGCTGGGCCGGGCTGTGGGGGGCGGGTGTGAGGGGAGCTGCCCGTGAGGGCAGAGCCGTCCCGGTGCGAGCCCGCCGTGTCTGCTCTTGCAGATGGCCCGCACGCAGAAGAACAAGGCCACGGCGCACCACCTGGGGCTGCTGAAGGCCCGCCTGGCCAAGCTGCGCCGGGAGCTCATCACCCCCAAGGGAGGCGGCGGCGGCGGCCCCGGGGAAGGTGCGTTGTGTCTGCGGGAAATGCCCGAGGGCGGAAGGTGTGACCGAAATCCACCTAGCGATGGGGGGCTCCTGTCCGCTTGAGTCGTGTCGGGCTGTCTGCTGAGTAATCATAGAACCACGAAGTAGTTCGGGTTGGAAGGGACCTTAACGCCCATCTCGTTCCATCCCCCTTCCATGGGCAGGGATACCATTCACTAGATCAGGTTGCTCCGACCTCCATCCAACCTGACGTCCAGGAGTGGGGCAGCCACAGCTTCTCTGGGCAATATTTACCTTCCCCTCCCTTGTGTCCTATCTGATTCAGGATCTTGGTCATGGTTTGTGGCCTTTCCGATGGCTGTGTGGGGGAGCCCTTCCTGAAGTGTAAATGAAAGTGCTTCTGCATTTTGGCTGATACAGTATTGTATTTGCAGAAGTCGAGGTTTTTACATGCAGGAACACGCAGCAGTCACCCACTTTTATATATAAAGGTGTGAATTGTCTAAGCTGCCATGCTTAAGGGGAATGTTCCACTTACACTCAAGTCAAGTCTAGTCCACTGGGAAGCTTGGCAGACAACACTTTATTGGCAGGTACACACCATGGAGTGTTACAGAGGCAAAATGCTAAAAAGTAACAAAGATTGTGACTCTGTTTCACAGCCTCATCCTCCTTGTAAGAAAGCTTACTTTGGCTTTTGCTCAGGCAATATTAAATATAATAGTGGGACTGCTGTCCAAAACATGAGAAGATAAAAAATGTCAATGCTTGGACAAACATTTCTGCTCCTTATTTGCAGGTTTTGATGTTGCAAAGACAGGAGATGCCCGAATTGGGTTTGTGGGGTTTCCATCAGTGGGGAAATCTACTCTTCTAAGTAATCTTGCTGGTGTGTACTCTGAAGTGGCAGCATATGAATTCACTACACTGACTACTGTGCCTGGAGTGATTAGGTACAAAGGAGCAAAGATACAGGTGAGATCTCCTTGTGTCTGTGTGGGGAAGATGGTCTCTGTAGATACGGTGCTGTTAGGGCTGAGTGGTGTGGCCTGACATGAGCAGGGTAGAAGTGCTTGAGATGAAATGTTTCCATGAGGTACTGATTTTTCCCTGCTTTTCACTTTGCCATGGGAAGAAGCTCCTCTGGTAGTTCCTACATTCTCTATGAGATGATCTGTTCCACTGTACCAATAGGGCACATGTGATAATACAATATATAAGAATCAAAGGGCAAACAATCTTGTGTTCTGTTTGGATTTGCAGTACAGTCAGCTGGTTGAGGAGAAAGGTAAAATAGGATTTATTTTCTCAGTGAAGAAAAATATTTTTCTCATGTGATACTTTCCTTCCTGTGAACAAATAGCTGCTTGATCTGCCAGGAATTATTGAAGGTGCCAAGGATGGTAAAGGCAGAGGACGACAGGTCATTGCAGGTGAGTTGGAACTGGAGCTGGAGTTAGAGCTGGAGACAACAGCATCTCACTGGTTCATTTAACACAGCACAGGAGAATGGTTGAATATCTATTTCTGCTGTCTTTAAATATCTGGATTGTTTGCTGGACTTGAGATGCCTGCTGAGAAGCAGTAGCTGCTTTCATTTTGTTCTGTTTTGAGTTCTAACTTTGTGCACTTGCTGAGCTCCTGCTCTGCCTTGACACTGCAGTGCAAGTACATTAACCATTTTACAAACAAGCCTATTGTCTTCATTTATTCACCCAGCTTACTGGCCTTCAGTCTGGTGTTTGAAGTGAGACAGGAAGGAAGATTTTTTTCCATCCTCTGTGATTCTTAGAACATGTAAGGATCTGTCTCTCAGTAATGATTGGCCAGCACAATAAACTTCAGTCTTATACTGGAATTTAAAAATAAGCAGTGTGCTGGCCTTCAGGGCTTTCCTGTTATCATCACTCTACTGAGCCATATTTTGGTAGTCTTAGGTTGTGTGAGTGTGCTTTTTGGAGAGATGACTTTCTTTTTCTGATTCTTAGTTGCTCGAACCTGTAATCTCATTCTGATTGTTCTGGACGTGCTGAAACCCCTTGGTCACAAGAAAATCATTGAGAATGAACTGGAGGGATTTGGAATTCGTCTGAATAGTAAGCCCCCCAATATTGGCTTTAAAAAAAAGGATAAAGGAGGCATTAACCTTACAGCCACAGTAAGTTGAAAGTTTTCTTTAACCAAAATTAAAACCCAAATTGCTTGAAGAAAGAGCCCTTTGCAGTTGATGGTATGCCTGGGACCATGCTGTGCTGTGACTTCCTGAACTGCTGAACTGCTGTACTGTGCTGCAGCCAGTTCCTTTCCCTGGAGGCCATCCACACCTCTCCTGGAGCCTGACCACCTCCTTGCCCCCAAATCAGAGGCTCAGTCATTTTCCAGAGGAGAGTGTGCAAAAACTGCCTGTCACTTGGTGGCTACAGGTTTCTTCTGGAGAAGATTGCTCAGAGTTCCAGACCTTGCCTACTCCTCATTTCCCCTTTACCATTGAGTCTTTAAAAGCATAGAAATGGGCAGAGATACCAAAAATCACAACTCTGGCCTCTAAGTCCCTAAAGTGTAGTTGTCAGCACTGAACTGGTGGATATGTGAGTTTGTGCTGCAGCTGGTCCCAAAATGACAGGAAACTGCTTCTGACATGTCTCATTGCAGCTCTCAGTGGGGCATTAATATAAATGAAGCTTTTAGCATTTAAATGCTTTTCCCTCTCCTCAGAGCAGCTTTGGTGAAATCAGAGTCAAATGCATTAAGTTAAAAAGCAGCTATTATTTCTAGTAATCCATATGCAGTGGTTGCTGGGTGACAGCACTGTTAATGGTAATACTTGAAGTGGCTGTGAACTGCCATTCCTTGACACTGTGTGTGTCTATGTGCAGTGCCCTCAGAGCGAGCTGGATACTGAGACAGTGAAGAGTATCTTAGCAGAGTATAAAATCCACAATGCTGATGTCACCCTGCGCAGCGACGCCACTGCTGATGACCTGATTGATGTTGTTGAAGGAAACAGGTACTGTTGGCACTCTGGCTTTGGCACCACAGCAGTTTTGTATTACAGAAAAAGAGAATTGTCTCTCGTGTTGCTTCCCACAAGCTGAGCCAGCAATGTGGCATCAACACAGGGATATAGTTTTTAAAATCAACATTTTTCCCCAGTGAAGGCAGCAGAGTGCTGCTGCTGGGCTGCTCTAACCATTTCCTTCTGTTTGCAGGGTCTACATCCCGTGCATTTATGTCTTAAATAAAATTGACCAAATTTCCATCGAGGAACTCGATATTATTTACAAAGTACCCCACTGTGTACCCATCTCTGCTCACCATCGCTGGAACTTCGATGATCTGCTGGAGAAAATTTGGGACTACTTGAAGCTAGTACGAATGTGAGTCACCATGGCTGCCTTCTGTGGAGTTAAGTGTAAGGCTGAGACTCTGAAGAAGGTCTCAAGAATAGATGAATGACTTTTATAATGGTTTTTTACTAGCTGGGTTATGTTTGCTCTGTAAACTGCAAATTGTGCTCCTCATTTGCTGTGTGACAGCCACAAGTCTGCCCAGATTCATTTTCAGCTTAGGAACACTGAACATTTCACAGCATATCCATTGTCACCACTGAAACAGTGGAACTTGGCACACCCGCAGGGGTGACAGTGCAAATGACTGATGAAGTTTCAGGGTGGGTTCAGAAGGGAGGTGTTGGTATTCACTGACTGTTCCATCTGTGTTACAGCTACACCAAACCCAAGGGGCAGCTCCCAGACTACACCTCTCCTGTGGTACTACCTTACTGCAAGACAACAGTGGAGGATTTTTGCATGAAGATCCACAAAAATCTCATTAAAGACTTTAAATAGTAAGTATTAGTGTAAAAGACTGATTTATAAAGAATAGAAAACAATCTGTTTCCTGGTATATTATTTCATTCTCTTGTAAACTAGAAGGGAAAACAGGATTTGATTTTTCGTTTTTGATGTTCACCTGTCTATAACTATTAACACTTTGGTAGCTTTATTTGATGTTCAGATACTCTTTCCTGCATAAATTTCCTTTATATGGAAAATGTTTGCATTTGAAAGTTGTTAGATGCAGCATTACAGGCCCTTGTCCTGTGCCCTTGGGTACTTTGGACTTCATACTTCGTTCTGATCTGCTTGTACCCTGGTTCACAGTCCACTCAGCCAGGTACTTGCAGGAGAATAAAAATAACTCTGAAGCATTGCTTTCTGTATTAGCTTTGTGACAGAAATAGCTGCTGCTCTGCTGCTTGCATATCATAATTCTAAGCCTTTTTAAATTTGATTCTTCTCCTTTCAGCGCACTGGTCTGGGGTTCATCTGTTAAACACAACCCTCAAAAAGTTGGTAAAGACCACACTCTTGAAGATGAGGATGTTATTCAGATTGTGAAGAAATAAAGTTGCTCTCACAGTTTGTCATTGTGCCTGAAATTTGTCATTAATTGTAAGTGATAAAGAAAGGCCATTTCTAAGTGGAAATTGTTTTTTTCATTGGAGTACCTTGCTTATGGTCAAACTGCTGTTTCTGGACAACTTGTACTGCAGTGTCCTGATCCAGCAGAACTTAGAGGAGAGAAATTCAGGTTAAGTGACTTTCACAAGGGCAAAACCTTAAAAAGAGCTTTGATGCCACGGATGAATTTCTGCTGCACATACACATCTTTCCACATTGGAAAGAAGTTCACACATCAGGAATTACTGTGTTCTGAATTAAACAAAACATGAAAAGCAGAGGCTGGAGAACCGTATCTTATGAAACAATGCTAGAGGACAGAGAGTTCCAGCTGCCTTAATCTGAAAGTGTTCTTGTTTGAATACTTCAAGGCTATTAATAGTCCTGCAGTTGTGGAAAAGCCACTCAGTTCTGCTCAGGAGCAGTTGCTGTTTCAGTTGTTTAGACTAGTGGAAGGTGTTCATGTCTGTTCAGTGACTGAAAGCTTTTAAGTTTTCTGCAAAGAATGTCTTGCCTAGTTTGCAGAAGTCAACAAGGTGCCCCAGAGAAGCACACAAAGAGTGGTTCTGGTGCTTAATAGAGATGAAATAAGGATCTTTTAGCTCATGTCAGGAAAGCTATCAAACACATCAGCCTCTGGCATTTGCTCTCCTACAAGAAGGAAGTAGAGTGTTTACTTACAGGAGCATTTACTAAGTTGCATCAAACTTGCTCCCCTTCATCTTATTACACATCCAAGGAGAAATAAAGTGACTTCAGACACCCAACTCAAGTACTAAATCTTACAATAGTGGTTGCTACTCATCCTGGTAACAAAACATGCAAGCCTTGATTCTATGCCAAGCATTGCCACCAGTCCTTTTTCTGGATTCTTGTATCAGTGAGAAGTGCTGCAGGTGTGCTGGAGTTACCAGCCTTGAGGGGAGAGGCAGAAAATGACTATGCTACTCAGATTGTGAAGAAATAACAGTGAACCCCATTCACCCTTAACCCATGGCATTTAAATGCAGCAATTCCATTCTGTCTTCAGCAAGGCCAGTTCCCTTCAAAGCAGGCTGTTCCTGCCCACCCATGGACCAACTGAAATTTTCTACATATCAGCTCAAATCATGGTGCCAGCTTAGAGACAAGAACAATGTTTAAAAATTAATATACTGACAAAATTTAGTACAAGAGCAGTTGATACAGACAGCTGGTAGAATCAACTTTATTTACAGAACGTTACTGGGAAAGTGTCAAGTTAAAAAAGTATGAAAACAGTCTTACAAGGACAAGCTGGTGATTGCATGTTTTACAGGGATTGTTTTGGGAACATCCGCTAGGAGTACGGGTGACCCCCAACAGCTTCTGCCTTGGAGATTTCAGCTTGCTATTTCCATACAACACTGTCTCTGCTGGACTGAAACAAACCCACCACAGCACACTGCCAAGGGTTAGGATACAGACAAGTGATTTTTTTCCCCCGCCCCGCCCCTGCTGCTGGTTTTGCTTTCAGTGAGACCTAAGAAAGAGCAAGTCTGTGAAAATTCTGGTTTGCTTCCACCTCTTTTAAAACAGCACAATGGCCTAAGCTAGATAGAGGACATGAGAGCAGTACTAGACTCAACACAAGTGAGGAGTGAAGTGAGGAACCATGCAGAAGGATGGAAGAGAACACTGAACTGTTCAGGAAAGTGAAACAAGCTTAAAAGGAACATAGTATTTTAAAAACCAAATATACACAGCAAGATCACAAAACTACCCCATCCTCCCCCTTTCAAGCCACAGAACAAGACTCCAAAGGCAAGTTTCACAGTAATTGCATCACTAGATGCACATGGGACTGAGGACAGTTCTTGGGACTCCCTTCTAGAGACAGCACTGAAGGCAGTACAGAGTATTCCACAGTTATGACTGAGGAACTGAAGGGTGAGGATTCAAAGGCTCCATTTTGATGACCTTTACTAACTGACTTGAAAGATTAAAACAAGAAAAATACTGCAGCTAAACAGGGACCAGCACCAGCCCTCTGAAAGAGCAACACCAGGAGGTACCTACAGATTGAAGATCTGGCTTTATCATGACTGCACCAGGTCCCATTCTCAAGGCTGTTCAAAGACTGAATCTCTCACTTGGTGGCAAGAGTCACACAGAGAATCAGACCTTTGTTACACAGACAGCAAGATGTGGGCTTTTACTTTGACACTTGAGCTACACTGAGTGCACAGTACGTGACAGATGTGAGAGGGAGACCTAGAGGAGATGAGCAGCAAGAAAAGGCAAAGCAACTTCATCCTGTTCACTCACTTAGGATATGCAACTTTAATCTTAAAGAAAGTCCCACATGTACAATGGAGAAAGGTCCAAACCATAGGCACAACTAAAGCTCAACTGTTATCAGCTACTCTTATGTACAGCTGTATAGATTCAAAAAGGCTATTCTAGGTGTGTATGTACAAAAGATTGTTTATACACAAGTCTGTACAGAAGGGTCTATACATGTAGTTTTCTGCAGAAGGAATCTATAGCTGCTACCTCTACACTAGAGAATATCAGCACTTCATTCACATATCTTACAAAAACAAACAAACAAAAATTAGACACTTCCAGGGTTAAACTGGCTTTGTCTTGCATCTACATTTCTTCAGGCTTCACTATCCAAGCCATAAGGGATCCTTTAGTCTTGATGCAGACATGAGACCAGGACAGGTGCCATGTGCTTTAGTCTCTCAAAAAGAAATTTTGCACAGAGTACTAAAAATAAAAGCCCCCAAAAAAACAAATGAGAAGTGAAGTCCTGACTATGGACATTTTTATCCAGTCTACAGAATCACAAGTAAGTGTTCCACCCAGTGGTCACTGTTCACTGCCGGTATTCCAGTTCATCTACACTGATGACTTTGGATGGCATGGAAGGGAGAGGCTGCTGCAGGACATCGGAACCAAACCACTTTGCCAGGCCAATGGGAGAGCCACTCCTCTGGCGGGGGCGATGGTCAAGCTGTGCGTGCCCGTGAGATAATCCAGTCCGAGGCAGCACGTTTGGAGGGGTTGTCTGTGCACCAGCAGGTGATCCCTGTGCTCCAGAGCCTGTGAAATGTAAAGCTGTTAGAGGTGAACTCATACCCAGCACAGATTTGCCCTCGAGCTACCACCTGATAAACCATGTGAGCTGAATGTGGCTTTTACTCATTCTGTGAGCCTTGGGAAATATAGGAACCATGTGTTTATTCTCATTAGTACTACCATAAATGGCCAGACACTGCCAGTTCTGGACACAGGATCACAGATTTGAGCTGGAAGACCAGGATCAAATTGCATTTCCCTGGAGATGGTGGGTGGTCTCTGTCCCAGCAAGGCTGAAAGCTGCACACATGCTGCAAGAGGCAGAGCTGTCAGTAGCAACACATGTTCTGAAACCAAGCACTTCCCTTGGACTTCCCTTCTGGCAGGGCCTGCAGTGGCTTAAACTGCCTGACACCCGCACAAGGTTAATGATTATGAATAACTAAATCAGAGTGGCTACCTGCCAGCACAGTGCACTCAAACAGCCCTGCCAGTACAGTACCTGGAGCAGGTTCCCAGTGTTCTACAGCTCCCACTGCTGGTCTTGCTGTGACCCACCTGATCGCTGCAGCTGCTGCTGCATCATGGCCAGCTGCAGAGGTGTCCCCGAGCGTGGGTTCAGCAGGTGATGGCTTGCTGTTGGGAGTGAGTAAAAAGGCTGGCCAAGGATGGGAGTAGATACTCCCTGCAAGTGAGACAGGTCCACTCCAGGGGGAAGCATACCTGTTGAATATGAGCAAAGAAACTTCTCACCTGATAAGCATAAGGAGCTTAAAGCAAAACATATATATATATATTCTAATGGGTTGGAATTTATTGTCTGATTTTACAGATAAGTTCTGATGTAATAAGCATCACCAGTTTGTGCTGTACACCTAACACAAGGTCAGTCTTAAAGAGAACATGCATTAACTTAAGGGGGAAAAATAAAGTATGGATTACCTGCTTGCAGCAGAGGAAGGTGCTGCGGGTGGACCCCCTGTGCCAGCATTCTCTGGACCAGTCCTGGGTGCAGTTGATGAGCAGGTCGTACAAGTGGTACATGGGGAACAAGGGGTACTTGATGAACAGGACGAAGGAAAGGGCCTCCTGGTACTGGGGAGGCCATTGTAGGAGTCTTCCTACCAGCTGATTTGGGCCTGTAGTCTTGCTCTTTGGTGCAACGATTTGCTTGGGTAAGAGGTGTGGAACATGCAGAGCGTTGCAGTGCAGGTAGTTTGGTACCTAAGGTGGGCAAAGTTCCTTGATCTGCATTCTCCACAGAACTAGACAGTAGGTTATCTGTAGCTAGAATTGAATACAACTATTACAGTCCACAGCTAGAGGCTGCACCTAATGAAAATTAAAGCTCATAACTAATTTTGATAGTTGAGATTCCAGAACTAGCTGACCTGTAGTCATAAATATTTAATAGCATCTCTTTCCTAGATGCTTCAGGCCAAATTATTTCAAAAGAGTAACAAGAAGGAATATGTTCCACAGAAATCCCCTGATAGCAAGCTTAAATTAGACCAGAATCAGCAGTAACTCCATCTTTAGTTCTCATTTTTCCTTTTTTAATGAATTTTGAACTGGCAGCATGGATGAGTCAGTGCCACAGGTGACAGGAGGTACAAGGAATCCTCCCTAGAGAAGATTACAACTTGGAGTTCTGCCAGAAATATAGCACAAACTAGATTTTCAGTTTAGATGTGTTTTGGTGCCAGCAGGAGCCTCCTGCCTGCTTAGCAAGATCCGGAACACTAAAGCACCTCAAGAAGCTACTTCCACAGACCATCCAGATCAGTCAGGCACGGCCCAAAATACCTTGGCATCAACTGCTACCAGTAAAGGTATTCTAGCTGGACTGCCAACAGGAACTGCAAGGTACCTCTGTATTACCAGCACTGAAGTACAATGTCATGGCCATCAGCCAGTCTGACTGGGTCAGGCAACTGGTGTTGAGCATTTCCTTCTAATAGCCTCTTACATCAGTTTGGGTGACCAAACACTTCCCAGATCTGCTGCACTTAAGAGCTTAATTGGTCTCAGCTTTGACTGTTCAGTTATGTCTAAAGAGAACTCAAAGTTTTCAATTACTGGTGTAGACTATGGAAGGACTATTGTTATTATGCTTGTTCATCAAGAAGAGTTGCAAACAAACAGTTATGGTCTTTGTGTCACTGTTGCTCACAAACTGTCAACCCCCCCAATGCTGCTGGAAGGCTGCACCTGCAAGTGTATTTCCCCTCCAAAGCTTCAGGCCCCACTCTCATGACAGGCTCACTCACTTCTACACCCTCATCTCCACAGATCAGTGATGTCTAAAGGTAGCCTGGGTGTATTATGTGCTGAAGCAATCTGATTCTATTGCAAATCCCTTTTGCTTATGGAGTTTTAAAGCCATTACAATACCTTCATTTGGTCTCTGATTTTCATCTTTAACATCACTGATTTTCATTTTCCCAGAAACTGGCTCCTCTTTGCTTTTCTCCTTGCTCTCATACATCTTGCGAATCACCGAGGTAGGTGTGAAGGAAGGAGACAGCTGCAGAGAACACACCAGATGCACTGCTTTACCCACAGTTTATTACCCAGGCCACACTCTCTGGGGTGGGTGGACACCAATTCCAGCACCTCCTTTCCATTTAAAGCTCTTTTGAATCAGCCACCATGTGTCCATGATTTTACCTCACCTCATTTCACAGCTTTATTCTCTAGCATAAGCACTTCTCTTTAGCTTTTGCACAAGGCCAATATCAAAACCTGCAGCTGTTCTCAAAGTTAAAGGTACCTTAACAGGCTTGGGGAAAAAAAAAAAAAAAAAAAAAAGAGCTGAGCTGTATTTTAAGTTACAGCTATTTCCTCTTTGCTGTTGGGTCAGAACAGCAGCTCCAGGGGTGCTCCTACAGAGCTGCTCTCTGTGTAAACTCAGGGCTGACTGAGCTGCAGACAACTATTGCCTCATTCCTGTTTTCCCCCCATTCAAAGTCCCACAGCACCTATGGAAGCCACCCATTTGGAACAAGCACTTGTTTGATTCAGATAGTCTGTCAGTCCTGAGCTGCAAGCAAGTACTTGACTGATTCACTGGAAAATTTAGATCAAAGCAACATCCCACACAGACTGAAGGCAGGGTGGCAACAGCCTGGCTTTGAGATTTTACTTATTTTCAAAGAGACCCTGAAGCTCCCAGGTATTATTTCAATCTACACTTAGGTCAGACATTTCATACCCAAAGACCAGTGTTCTCTAAAGCTTCTAATGGCTTTCAGCACTTGTCTTCTGAAAACTTAAGCACCAGAATATGAGGGCCTCAGTTATCATAACCATCTTCACTTGGTTACAGAAGGTCAAGGTAATATTAATGGTGCTTGTTCAGCTTTAGCTACAACAGCGGTCAGAAAAATGCTCTTTTCCAAGGAGAAGACATTCAGTTAAGCACAAAGTGTAACTCATTCTTGTATATGTATGGCTTAACATCTCTATTGCCTCCCTTTCCCCCACCCATGACACCACTGTTACAAGGCAGCTACTGCAGACCCTGGTACAGCTTTCCTACAGCCCACCAGGCACTGACCATGCTCGTGATGGATGCTGCAGGGGCTGGGGAAGATGCGTTCCCTCTGTGTCCTGGCGCAGGGGATTTCGTCACTCGCTGCTGCCTGTGAAGGGACAGGGAGTCAGAGGAGGCTCAGCTCTACTCTTGGCACAGAATGAAAGAACAAAGGCAAGCCTGAGTGACTGCTGCCACTATCTACTGAAAGACAATGCTCACATTAAAAATCAATTCAGAGTGTACCTGTTCAAGTTTGCAGTCAGTTGCTCACCTGTTCCTGTAGCCATCTCTGCTTTTGTCCATTTGTGGTTTACCAAAGCCATGCTGATAGAAGTTTGCTGCCTGTAGGGCCAAGTCATGTGGGAGTGCTAGTCCCTCTAGGGCAGCTTGCTGTATCTCCAAGGGACTCATCTGAAGCAGAGTGGCATAAAAAAAAAACCACAAATCAAACCCTGGATTTGGTTTGGGTTTTTTTTAAGATACTGAGGACTGACTGCTATAGGTATTAAAGACTTCACAAAGTGCCTGCCCAACAGCCTCTGTTTTACTGACAGGCAATGGAAGCTTCAAAAAAAACTTTTATTTGAGGTACTCTGACTCAAGTCACAATGAGCATTTGAGACTGTACTAAATTAGACCTTGCATCTTCACACTCAGTAAACTTAACGAAGCACAAGCATCGGAATGCAACAACAGAGTTTCCAAAGATCAGTTCTAGACTACACACCATAAAAAGGGATAAATATATATTAAGTAAAAAGCATGTCATCTAACCTGTGAAGCAACTGGGCTCATGGGCTTCCTTACACCGGGGAATGGATCACCAAGCAACTGCTGAGAACCTTGTCCAAAACCTAAAGAACATTCAACAGTTGTATTTAAAAGAACTAACAGTTTCTTCCAATACATACAACATAAAAAGTGAAGTAAAACATTTACTCCATGAATTAGGGATTCCTTGTGAAGACTCTCAGCTCATCCCTTCAATTCACAGAGAGCTGTCTCTTACTGGGCTGCGCTGAAGAGCTACAAAGGAGACCACTGGCAGTGTTTTGCAATACAAATGGCCACGTAGTCCTTGAAATGAGATTCTTATCCACATTATTCCACAGCAGAACTCCCTGGGAGGTCTGGCTGATCACCTTAAAACTAGAGACACTGACCTAGCTGCCCACTGAGCACCAGGAAGTTTTCACAGCTCTGCAAAGCACTCTTTAAAACAACGTGAGGTACTAAAGCCCCCTCTTTGGCAGTCTCACCGAGGGGGGAAGATATTCTGTGGCGCAGGTAATCGGCAGAGGCGGCTCGTGTGGGGAACACGGGTGGGATCGGGGGAGAAGGGGTTCTCTGTGCCAGCAGGGAGGATGCAGGTTCCAAACCTCCCATCAGGCCACTCAGCACATTCGATGAAGCAGGTCTGGCAATGGGGGGGCCGAGAAGTTCCTAAGAAAAAGTAATAAAGAATGTTCAGGTATGACTAATTCACACAAACAAGCTCATTTTAGTGCACTACAGGCCACCCTATTTATAGCCAGTTAGAGACGAGGGGGACTTGTACAACTCATACACAAATTCTGGTTTGCCCAGAATCAGACACTTAACAGGCTTTTCCTTTTCAAGTTGTAATTACAGGAAAAGACAAATTTCTAACTAAACTGCACTAGTGACTAGTTCTCTCTTCCCTACAGAATCACATCTCACTACTGATCCCATAATTCCCTTAAATGTCTTACTTGAAAATAGCTTTTGTTCTCCCACCGGGGATATGCTTTTAAGTACTTTCCTCCCCCCCAGCATGAATACCTGCAGAATATTCTTTGATAGAGACTGGCCTGACATCTCTGGAGGTGACATCAAGTGGCTTTCAAGGCTTTGCTAAAAAAAAAAAAAAAAACCCAAACCACAAAACACCGTAAATTAAACATAGATACAACCAAATTCATTGAGACTACCCATATTTGTCTCAGTGACAAAAGTAATTTCACCTGTTCTGTTAGAACAGTAGTTTATGCATCAGTCAAATAAAATTCCAGCAAAGTGAAGAGCTGAGCTGGCTCACAGACCCTCCCCTAGCTAAGAAAACACCTTGTGCTGGATTGCATACAGGTACTTCCCTGTACCTCACTTGAGTCTGAGCCAAACACATGACTTTATGCAAATGTATAAATTGGAGATGGAACATTCAGCCAGTGGATAACTGAATATGTGTTAAAACTGAAAAGTGCTTGTATATTAGAGAAATTATTTAAGATATTCTTCTGTGTATCCAAGTCACACATCATGCAAAGAGACAGCCAGAAATTAAATACTTAAGTCTGATATCAGTCCGCATATTCTTCACAGGGCAAATTGACATTTTTCACTATCTTTTAGTGAAGTGGGAAGAGTCTAGAAGTCCTTAGGTAGAGTCTGGCAGGAAAAACAGATGTTTGAGACTTCCTCAGTTGTTAGAAATATGTTATGGTGCCAGAAGTGGTTGCTGATACCTTCTGGGCCAAGCACACTGTTTGGGCAGGCAGTGGCAGGATGAAATTTCATCCTACAATCTCTTACAGCCTAAACCTCAGTATCATCTGTTGTTTAACATTAATCTTCCAGCTAACAAGCATTCACTTCAGTTTCATCTCAGTGCAAATAACATTAAAAGCCAAGTTTAAAACATTAGACTGAGCACTGACATACCTCTATTAAAACAAAAGGCACTAAAACCAGCTGAGCTCCAGGTTAAATGTTGGCTATACAGAAGAAGCACAACCAGAAGCATTTAACAGAGATGCCTTTAACAGCAGCACTAAGGTAACCATGAAAATAACACTAGTGAGTCTTCCATGAAGGGTGGACTGCTAAGATTTGTTATACAGACAGCACTTTTCTGCAGAGGTATTTGTTTTTATAAAATAAGGTTCAGGCAGAAGAAGTTCAAGTGTAGGAGAATCTCACACACTAATCAAAATAACCCCTATGGTAGATGAGTCAGCCTTTTCATCATACAGGACCTTTTCAGGGCAAGTATAGCCTTCAAGTCCAAATACGATCGTATTAGATATTGACACAGGTCCACTTCCAAGGTAGCAATTATTAGACTTTTCAGTCTTAAAAAGTTCTGGGACTTTCAGAAACTTCACTTAAATCAATCCTGCAAATTCTGAACTGAAAAAAGCCTCACTTTTAACTACTCTGGCTGGGGAAAAGAGACCAAAACACCTTCCTTAGTTTCCCCTCCAAACAGTAGTACCCTGAATGTATGCCCATATTTAGTATCATGCTGCTCATAGGTGACCAGGGGGTTGTGTCAGGGGTCCCCAGGGCTCAGCTACTTACACTGGCTTTGGGCTGTGAGGGCAGGGTCCCACTGGCCTTCATGCTGCTCACTAGTTTGTTGAACGCCGTCATATCTCCATCCTTCTTCATCTGCCTGGAGCCACTGGCATTCAGGGCTTCCTCCATCTGCTCAGCCATAAAGGGAGTGGCAATTTTCCCCTCCTGATCCACCTTCAGGCCTTTTAGCCCAGCTTCAACTTCTTCCACTGAAAGGACAACCCCTGAATGTGCTGAGAAATACAGGAGAAACACTGGTAAGCCACGATTCTGTTTTCAAGGCAGCTAATAACTCTTGTGCGGGTGTTGAACACAAGTTGTTTGAAAACAAGAAAGAGCCAAACACTTACTTTCTGATACTCTCACTAGCTGTGAAACCATGACAGACCTGTGAAACCATGACAGACCTGTGTTTAAACTGATTCTAATTCCCAAGTGGAGAGAACTGACACGCAGAACTACTGGCATGTAAGGCTCCACAAGAACCCGGTGAGGTTTCAGCTGCAAAGTTCTCCCCACCTTTCATTTATCCTACAAGGCATATTGTTATTACATTTTACAGCTTTGCCCGCATGTAATAGAGAATACTAGTGTGACAACTGAGTTGGTTCTTTTTCAATTAGAACAGCTGCAGACCAGCCTTCCAGCCACAGTGCAAGCCACGTCACACTGTGTAAAGCCATCCTAAGCAGAAGGAATACGTACCTGGAAAATCTAGATACTTTGGAGACTCAGTTACACACTTAGCCTGATGAGTACAAAGTTTGAAGTGGATTTTCTGCTCAGAAATTAAAGCCTCTATAGCAAGAGTTCACTGGCATAAGCAGAATAAGGTACAAGTATTATTAGCAGTACTTTTTTCCCAAGTATGCATAGATATATAAATACCTACTGGTGCCTGACATCAAGGTTAAAAACATGCTTTATGGACCAGCTAACACAAGGTAGGATACCTTAAGAGAAAAAGCAAAAAGAGACAGGAGCATGCCATGGGTTGCTGTAGCAGGATGTTGGCCCAAAGAAAAGAGATTTACTGGAAATTTGGGCAAGGTGGTGGAGAAAAGAAACAATGATGCAGACATGCAGTATGGAACACGAGTAAACATGATGCTAGTGGAGAGGAATTGACCTGAAAGCTCCACAACACTCCAAGAGCTGTACAGTATTTTATGGGAATACAGAACCTGCATCAAATACTTTTGAGTGAATGGAAGCTTCCCCACAAGCTTCATCCTTCATTTGTGAGGATCAAAGTGGAAAAAGTTTTTAGCAGGAAAGTCAGACCGAGCAGAACACATAGAAGAATTGTAGTTCTATTTAAGTCAAATTAAGGAAGCTCTCCACATGTTACAGCCAACACTCCCTGCTCCCAGACTGGATGCTTAAGAACATTTGCAGTACATGGATGCTGTCCTTCCTTGCTGCTTCACACAAATCAGAGCACCTTTTGTTCACTCCAGTTTACATGGCAATACATGCTGCTTGCCAAAGAGAAACCAATCTGGAATTAGACCTCAACATTTCCATGAGCACATGCATTTTGTCCCCTCTGTGCATGCCATGGCCAAAACATGCAAATGCTTAACATGGAGGTGCCCTTGAACACTAAGTTTAAAGTCAGGCCTAAACTCTATTTGGAACAGCCGATGCTGGCAAAGTGAATTCTAACAGACTCAGTTCCCTGAAACCATGAGATTCCAGCCAACACTTCTCTTAATTATACTTCGGTGTAGCTTTATGTTATCTAATTAATACATCAACCAGTGAGCACAGACCAGGGTGCTTCATGTGCCAGCAAGTCTTGTAAAGTTCAAGTTTTTAGCATGTACTTAAAGAAATCACATCCTCAAGCCACTGTTCAACTTCTTAGATGCTGACACCTAATGGATCAGCATGATCCATTACAGACACTGCCAAGGATGACTTGAACTGTCAGTTTTTGGTAAAGCCAGAGTTTAAATGCCAGTTTCAGAGCTGACATTACCAGTATCCAGTATGAAAAATTAATGCAAGTGCCACACACACAGCTGGAAACTCAGAGATCAAGACTTGCATCATCTTATGATTACTACCGGCCAGTAAAGCAGTCTGATAGTTCTGGAGTCATCCTGAGATAGGATGAAAAGAACCAGTGATGATATTGACAGCTGAGAGCTGTTGAATACTGGTGTTTCAGTACCGTAAGTAATCTGTACCACTGCCTACTCCTGGATGTGGCAGGTGAGGTCTCCAGAACACCAAGCCTCTTGCTGTGAGACAATGCATCACAAGAACTCGACAATAGCTGAAGAGGCACTTACTGCTCTCTCTAAGCTTTTCCTTGTTGGCTGAAAGACTTGAGAGAAGAGGTTTTAAGTCCACTTTGGCTTTCTGTAGCATTTCTAGGATGTCCACTTTGTTTTCAGAGTGGTCCTCCAATGGAATGGGAGCAAAGTAGTTTCCAGAGTTCTGGCCAGGGGAGAGAATGGCTTGCTCTAGACCTGAAACAGCAAAACCAGGAGCACTGCGACATCAGTTTACCAACCCAATGGCTCGAGATGAACACACACTGGTAAACTGCCTTCAACATGCCACTGCAAAGTTATGCCTCACACCCCTTGCCCAAGATCAGCTGGAAAGTCATCAGGAAGCACTGACAGGAGCATTTATCAAAAAAAACCAAACAAATGAAAGAACTTATAGCTGCTTACTGTAAGAGCTTCCAAAAGAGTGTCATGTGCTTAAGCTGTGCAAGAATTCATGGCCCTAAAGCTTCATCTGCCACGTTCTTATTGAATGGGTAAGAAAGATTGTGGAAGGAGGCTCCCTGAGCCTGCACTATCCTACAGCCTTACCTGCAAGCCTCTCCAGCTCCTCATGTGGGGTGGATCTCAAGCTGCTTGACCGACTTCCAGAGTGACTGGGATTAGAAAACCACCTGCTGAACCTGCTGGCAGACACTGAACCTTCCCCCAGCACATCCTCGATCATCTGGTTATGGGAGAAAAACCAGGAAATCTTAATAGAAGGTCAGCAACACCTCTGAAAAGCTTTACTGTGCAACCAAGAGTCTTCTGCTGTAGACAACTAGATGTTGCTGCCACAGCTTCAAAGTTTTGAACTGCCTTTTTCCTTCCAAAATACAGTCAGTCAAAATAACCCAGTGTACATCTCTTACTGACACCAAATATTTGCTCAGAGTAAAACTGTAACTGAAGCAGCACAATCAGAGCACCCAAATAGCCCATTCTAAAGTGGAAGGGTAAAAAACCCAACTAGTACTTAAAAATCAGTGCATTATAAAATGTACCTCAAATTAAGGCTTTTCCCATCTTGCAAGGTTAAAGCAGTTAAAGCCTGGCCTCAGATGCAGTTTCCACATGCAGCATATTTAGTTTTAGACAAAAGGAAGAGCAGGATCCTTCTGTCAGAGTTGTTTAATCTGAAGCAAGGGGCACTCAGCAATCTTTACAACAGCAAAAACAAGACTACTGATGCACTTGGTTTTGATTGTTGACTCCAACACATTAGAAGAATTAAGACAAGAAATGTACAAACCTGCAGTAACACTTGTCACAGACATGTCACCAGTAGAAAGCAACTCACTTTTGTGACAAATTTTAACATCTGCCCATCTGTCTCATCAGCAGATAGTTAGACTTGGGAATTCCCTGCTTTTGAAGGGAGTCACCATCTTGCAGATATGCTGAAAATCAGATTGAGTCTAAAGACACATCATTTACATCTCCTACAGGGAGAAAAACTCCCCTCCATGGATTTGTCAAATGACTGCCACCACACGATGGATCTTTTCTAATGCAAGCAGCCTGTCCACATTACGGATTAGGTCAGCACTCCATTATTTTAAACCTTAACATTTGTAAACTGTGCATCCGGCTCTGTTTCTTTGCTGTCAGAATACAAATTTTAACTTTTGATTGTGTTAGTAGGCCATGTTTGTCAAATTCATTAGTAACAGTTCTGAAAAATTAATTAACCACTATACAATGGTTTATGTAATAAAGACTCAAACCCTTCCAGACACACTACTGGTACTGATAACAGTTCAGCCACATCTCAGACAGTATTCATCAGGTGCTTCCAAGCTCAGTGCCTTCCAGGAAGCCTCCATTAAATATCTGTCTCCTGCAATTCCCAGACTTATATGGAAAAAGCTGTTTTCAGCTGTACTGAATTTGTACAATGAATCTTCTCTGAAGGTATCTTTAATACTTCCAAAGGAGATCCACTGACAATTTTGAATCTTCAAGTAGTGATCAAAAAAAAAAGGAATAATAGCCAGCTAGTTTGTCTCAAACACCATTTCTGGATATGGAACCAGTCCCAGGGACAACACTTTGGCAGTGACACCCTAACACTCCAAAGCTAACTTCCTGCAAATTCACTGTAGATTTACACACTGCATAAGGCAACTCTCACAAAGCAAGAAGTTTAAGCTTTCACAGAATGCAGCAGCAGCAAAAATGCTTTTCATGAATACAGCCACTCTTAAAAACAAAAAAACTCACTGAAGCCAGGCCAGGAAAACTTTTATCCAAGTTAAAGAACTCATTGAAGTCAAACTCTCCTGGGGCTGGTTCTTGTAGAACAGCTTCTCTAGGAACTTCTTGATCTGCTGGAGTTTCATTGGTAAGGACAGTTTGCACTTCATCCTCTTCTACCACTCCACCGTTGCATTCTATCCCTTAAAAAGGAAACCAAGTGGTTGCTGAATCACTGAATTTGCCTATTTCCTGTGGGAACTGTGCCTAACAGCCAGTGCACCTGTCCAGGGACTGGAAACACAGCACCATAGCACCCCAGCCCGCAGGATCTCCATCAGTTACCTTGTGCTGGCTGCCTTCTGCTGCACAGAACAAACACAGCTCCCACTCCAGCCCCAGCACAGAACTTCAAGGCTGTGAGTAAGACTATCTAGCTCAGGAAAATAGGAATTGCCACTGAACTGTGCATAAACAACTACTCAACACAGGGAGCATCCACACATGTGCTGTCACACCAAACATACAGCTGCTGAAGGCAACAGCTGCTGCTGGTTCAACATCAAGAATCCTGTGGCAGTTTCTGCCTTCTTGACTCAGGTTCTCAGTGTTGTCAGCACACAACAAATACTGCTCCTCCATCAGGACCAAGACACTTCTTACTTTAAAGACTTCTCAACAAGATTGTACAGGTGCTGCAAAAGAGCTGTGACATGACTACAAGCCTGGTGTGCTTGGAACTGCACTACAACTCAGTTACACCTCGGGTGTAGCTGTGGATTCACCTACTTTGTACACCAGCAGAATTTCTAGCATTAAAAAGTCATCTCTCTTGCCATAGTGCAGCTTTTTAAGTGGTAATGATCATTGTAGACTTGACGTCCAGTGACTGCACACAAATTCAAGCCTCCAAATTCAGCTCACAGCTACATGACTAGCAGGTGAGTGACCAAATCAGTGTTCCTAATGTTAGTATTAATATAAGGAAAAATAATGTTTCGAGTACCACAGAGCATAAGCTTGATTTAAACCAAGGCTTTATCACCCAGCAAGATACAGAAGTGAATGAGACCTTTTCAAAGCCTATCAACTCCTGATATCATTCAACATCCACACAGTCTCTCAATCCTCCCTTCCTTTGGAAAAAAAAATAGTATTTTATCACCTAACTGGATCTTACAGATTGTAAAAACCTTGTAAAGGCTTACCATCTTGTGCTTCAGGATGACTAAAAGCTAAGCAAGTTTGAACTAACAGGTTGGTAAACTGCACTTTTTTAACACTTGCCTGGATCTGCCACAACCCCCCCTGTCCAGGAACATGCCATGGGGCAGAGCAGCCAACTCTGGTGCCCTGAGCCCTTACCTTCCTTCAGGGAGGCCGTGCGTCGCCTCGTACGTTTCCTCCCTTTGTGATCTTCCTCCAAAATTTTGTCATCAAAGCCTGTGAGCTCGATGGTTTCAGACTGGCTTGTAGGACCAGCAGAGAACCACTCGGGCTCCTCCTCAGTGTAAGAGTCGTTCCTTCTTCGCTCCCCAAAGACACGTTTGCTGTCACCAAACTCCCTCTGAAGGAGGATATTAAACACATTAACCATAAAATGCTGCTTCCTAAGTTTCCTCCCTGACGTCTAAAGCAAATTACCACCTTTCCACACCAGGTTTGGCTTTTTTTTTTTTAAGGTTTATACACACATCCTGTATGCTCAGTAAACTTTTATATTTTAAGCTTCACAGCTCAATTTCTGCTTCATTACACCAGAGGTAATTGATCTACAAGGGCTTCTATAAACTTGTATCCTGAGAGGAAGGCTAGTGGTTCCTTCTTTTTAAAACCAGAAAATATTGGGAAAACAAACAAACAAACAACTGGAAGCATTCCAACTGTTGAGGTTAAAGACAATACTCACTGACAACTGCTATGTTAAGAACTAAAAATGAACTATTAGACTATTAGAGTATCTTGAGTATAAGTCAACCACAGGCAGGGTTTGTAAGACAAACACTGTCAGATGAATCCAAGTTGAGCTGTGTGAAGAAACTAAGTTTTGAAGCACCAAGTGCTCACCCTCTACATCCTAAAGGTGCTTTTCAGAAGCAATGGCCTTCTTGCCCAGGCCACTGAACCGCTGCGTGCAGCTCACCTGCCCCTGGTGCCTTCACCGCTAAGTGTCCAAAACCTCTGATCTAACACGCAACAGGAAGGGAAGGCACAAACCCTGAAGCGTTTATCCTTGTAGTCCCTCTCACGGTCTCGGTCTCTGCCGTCCCTGGAATCCCCACCCCGATGGTCCTTGTCGAAGTTGCGGGCGGAGATAATCCTGCCGCTGCCGATCCTCCGGCCCCCGAGGACGCGCACGCCGTCGCTGTCCTTCTCCAGGGGGCTCCCTGCCCGCCGGGAGCTCACCGATGCACTCACATGGCAGCCACCGCCAAAGCTTCGCCTCTGGGGACTTAAGACCACATCCAAGTCATCTTCTTTCACTCGCTCTCTTGGGTCTGCAAGGCAAAGACCACACAAAAAGCAGCAGATTTCAAGTATCAGTAAAGTCAAGTGAGTTGTCTGTTCCACAGCCTTGCTGACATCCCAGGGTTTTTTGGAGGAAAAGACTCTCGATTTACTTTTGAGAAGCTAATCTAGTTGAGACCACAGGAAGCACATACAAAAAGAATTTACAGCTGGATACTGAGGGATCACTGTGGTCTCCTGGGAAGTACCTGCTTTCTCACTACAGACCTTCTAAGTACTCAGCCTTGAACTGAAGGGAAATTGTCCCCTGCACTTGCATTACCTCCTGTGTGGCAAGAAGAATGGGATATAACTGACTGTTGCCTCAGGTGGTTCTTAGCTAAGTTATCAGAAAGCCAACTAGTTAGAACAACTAAGACTTCCCTGACACTTATCCTACACAGTCAAAGAATTTTCAGAGAGATTTTATTTAGTCTCCTTTGTGTTATCCCAAAGGAAAGGTTTTGCCAGCAGCCCAGGTTCAGTGTGAGCCTTGAGCTGGAAGAACACACTCACCTACTATCCTACGTATAAGCGAAGTCCGATCTGAATCCAAGTCTTTTTTAAAGCTTTCCACTGGTGAAGTTCTTCCTGAAGTGGGATATAAAGATGCATGCCACTTCTCTGGATCCCAGACACCATCACTGTGAAAATAAAATTGTAGGATTGTTTGCTACCTTGCAGTCCAATAAATAATTCAGAGTGCTGTGCTGAAACCCCAGCATTCACTGGTTAGCAACCTGGACAAAAATCTTTGCCTTACTGTGGTTTTCTACCTCACACATGGTATTTGGATCCCTGCTGTACCAGTAAGAAAGTACAATAGCCAGCATTAGATTATCAAGGCTAGTTATTGGTGAAGCTTGTCTGGTACACTGCAAAACAGCTCAAGCAGATCATATGTAGCTGTTCTTAAGCATTTGAGTAGTTTTACTTCAATCTCACACTTACAAGAAATTAATCAATGGCAAAGAAACTGCTGTTTAACAAACAAGCCAAGAGCACATGCCTTCATTTTTAAATGAAGCAATCATGGGAAATTAATCCACCAAGCAATGCAGCTTATTACAACCTGATCCAGTCTGTGCTACACAGACATCTATATTGTTGGTAGTTTTTCCTGCAGGTCTGTCAGACTTGTACTGTGCAAAGTTATAACATGAGACCCAGCAGAAAATAATCTTTCTTCAAAGCACAAAATCCCTGGCCAGAGCGCTGAACCCTTCCCAGTAGATTAGCACTCCTGAGACCTGTAAGACACTGAACTTTTCAGCACCTACACCTCCTGCCAACATAACAGCACTTCTAAGCTATGAGTTTTTTGCAATTTTAACTTTTGAAATATACATAGATTTTGAACAATCAATACCTGTCATATTTTTCAGAAAGACAAGAAGGTCTTTTCTTAGAGTGGGGACGCTCTTTAATATCCAGCAGTTCCTCCTGAAAAAACAAATCAATCAAGACATTAAATCTTGCCTGGGTAAGAACTGGAACTAAGTGACCCGAACTGTCTATTCCAGGCTGCCTGTTCAGTTTAGTGTTGAATTGGACAACCCAGATTTCACAATACACTGTTTCATATCCTGTGAACTACTGCAGTGAAAGGTGGTTTCAGTTGTTCTACCAGTGGCCACTGACCAAACACTTCTTTGGAGCACTGATCCTTACCAGGTCAGGTTCAGTCCTTGGGAGCACTCCCAGACTGTTCACACCAGATATGTTTATGTGTTCACTCCCCTGCACAGCTCAGCTTGTAAGCAAGACAGGCATCATGGACCCTGGAGCTGCTGAGTCCTCAAGGAAGAATCAGAACTGCTGTGTTTAATGTCCAGCAGGTAAAAAGGCATTACCAGAACACCAGGTAACTAGTGTGGACCTGGAAATGCCAAACTTGCCATTTCTGACCACCACCAGTTGGAAGCTACTAGAATGAATGTAATACAGTTACCCATTCCACACAAAACCAAATCAATGCTGAAAGATGAGTTGTTTTCCCACTACCAGCTTTCAAACAGTCCTTAGTTTAGCACTGCACACCCCGAATCAGTCACTTGATTGGCAATCAATACAGAGCTTGCTGTATTTGAAAAGCATTATTAATAGTGTGATCATCAGTGCTTTAAATCATCATTAACTTGGCTGCAATCAAGATCCCCATTTCTAATTAGACTTACTCCTTCTCCCTAGATTAACTTCCCTCTGTCTGCCTCACTCCCAGCTGTACTGAACTGATTCACAACTGTGCAGAAATCAGTGGCAGCTGGAAGGATAAAGAAATCCTAACAGCAGATACCACATACCAGCCAAACTGAAGGACAGTTCTACCTTTAACCCCCAAGAACACAACATCCTCTACAGCTTTTACATCATTATCCCCATGTGATTAAAATCAGTTCATTAGCTGTGTGGGCTTGATATTTGAAAGTTTCCAGATGGCAATCTGGCAGCCGGATAAAACCTTCACAACACACACTTAAGCATCAAGCCTTCAGCAAAAGGAGCTCCGTTAAAGGAGGAACACTGGCCTCCCTGCCCACAGTTTCCCAAAATAAATCTCAATCTGTGAGTACCATCAGTGCTGTAATACTATCACAGCCTGATGCAGATACTACAAGCATTAACAGCCCTGTCCATCATCACACTGGGAATGGGCTGTTCCTCTGGCCACGAGAGGGAGTCCACAGGCTCTCAATCACATCCTATCACAATCCTTCACTCAAGTGAGGAAAATTTGAATTGTTTCTTGGCTTTTGCTCATTAGCTGTGCACCCTTGGAGCAACAGCTTCCCACGAGCTAGAAGAGACACAGCTTGGACTGCACAGCACTCCTGTAACAGAGGAGATGAATGCTGGCACTTCCAGAGTGTGTTTTTGGTGGTTTTCTGTTTAATTCACACAGTGGTACATTTAAGTAGGTGGGTGAAAAAGTGCCTTTAGCTGTCATTAAACAGTTTCGATCAAACAGCTTAGAACTACTCATAGTTTGAGCCAATTGTTTTCCTACTGGTAGTAAGTCAATATAAACCATCAAATGAAATCAGTGTCCTTTCCAAATTAGCAGCACATGTCCCAGAACAATGCTCCCCCCAACTCTAATTAGTAGGAAACTGGAACATGTAAAAATTGCTTACAATGTTGATGACATGAACACCTGAAACCAGCCATAATTAAGCTGTTACATGTAAAAAAATCAGAATCTAAAGAAAGATATTTCAACACCAAGTGGTTTCTGGTATTTCTTGACTTAGACTCCTTGAAAACCAACACATAAACAAGACTAGACACCTTCTTGCACTAGTTCTGCAACTTTATCCTGATCAGAAACTATGAGCACTGAATCAACAAAAAGAAGCTACAAATGCACTGGTTTCAGTGCCCAGAAACCACCAGCACTGGCTGAACGCTGCAGAATTTGAAGCTGAACCCAGTTACTACTCTGAGGGGAGTTGAGCAAGACAGAACAAGTATAGATACCACATTTTCAGTAGGGAAAGTTTAAAAACAGCTCCTCTCCTTCACTTAGGAGTTAACTGAGTAACAAGGTCTGACCAATAGTACACTTTGCATCCTCCAAGGTTAAGTGCACAACTTCTCGAAGAAGTCAGAGAATTAGGAAGCCACACTATTCCCATGAAGTTTTGCCAGTTCTGAAGTACATGGTTTATTGTTGATGTCTAGCTAAAACAAGCCAGAACTCCACTATCTCAACAAACAGAGACACAACGATAATTTTTTTCTTCCTTTTAGAAAACAACCTACCAGAAATCAAACAGCTCTGAATTCCTCAAGTAAGATAACACAGTCAGCAACAGCAAACTGTCTCACCCTGTTCCACACTTCAGGCCATTTGCTGCAAAGTATCTTAACAGATTTCCACAAGGCAGTGACCACCTGTTCCCACAGCTTGCAGCCATGGGAAAACCAGCCCCCACTACAGCCTCTTTCCAAAGGCAGTTTTCAGCACTGGTACCAAAACACCAAACAAGGTTTGAGCCTGAAACACCATAGGACATCAAACTCACTTAGTATTGAAATAGTCTTTAATTGCAGACCATTTAGTTATTGCTTTTAAGTATTGTTCTTTAGGTATCAAAGAATAGCACCTGTGTTCAAATTTTAACACCAAGCACTGGTTAGAATCAACAGCTTAAACTGCCAGCAGCCAAATATGAGCAACTCCAAGGTTACAAGAGGCATCCAGTAAACACCTTAACGCTCTTGATAAGATCTGGTGTGCTACACCTCCCTGGGAAGCAGCACCCACTGCAAGGAAACATTTTGGTCAACCTCTTAAAGGAACTCTGCTGAAAGCAGAACTAGAACCGTGAAGTGCAAGTGTTTGAAAGAGCTGGTAGGACAACATACTCCAGCCTCTACCTTAATCTCTCAGCACGTGCTGTGGGGTGCTCAGATATTAAAACAAGGCAGTGGGAATCAAGAAGTATCTCAAGGACAGGATTGCACAGCTCTACATCACGTTTATCAAGCTGCTCGTTTCATACCACCTTGCAAACCCTAATCCAGGCAAAGGCTTTTCAGCTTTCCCCTCACTGTTTCCCCCTCACAGAACCCCCACCTCCCTACCTACTCCTGTGACCAGAGCTCCACACACAACTCGGGGAGGGGAACGAGCTGACCTTTGTGTAACGATGTGGGTATTTGGTCGTAATTCTGTTCAGCTCCAGGAAAGCATCGCCATTTTCCGCTTCTGTTACACCTCCTCTTTTATCCATGGTCACTTCAAAGCCTTTGACCGCGGAGCTAATTAAAACAAAACCATGCCGTCAGGTTTCGACCCGTACGGTTCAGCGGGAGCATTTTTCTTCCAGCCCGCGCCGCTTCAGCCCCGGGACGGCGCGGGGAACCACCGAGAGCTCCGGGACGGCGCCCGCTCCCCGCCGGGCGGTTCCGGCAGCTCCAGCACCACCAGGCCCGCAGCGGGGGCTCTGCCGGGCCGCGGGGGCGCCGGGCTCGGCTCTCCCCGGGCTCGGGCTCGGCTCGCCCCTTAGCGCGGGGGCAGCGCGGCCCAGAGGAGCGGCCAGCTCAGCGCGGGGCTCCGCGGGTGGCGGGGCAGGTGACTCAGCGGATCCCCGCCCGCCCGCACTCACCGGCGGCCGTCCCGCGCCGCTCCGCTCTGCTCCAGGCCTCACCGACTTCCTCGCCGCTTCCTGCCCTCCGCCCGCCACCCGGCCGCGCCGAGGGGCCGCCTGCACCCCGTGTCCCCCT
>VXAU01005306.1:494429-584239 GCA_013399695.1 Formicarius rufipectus
CGCGGGGCGGGCCCGGGCCTGGCCCTGTCCCGGGCCCCCAGCCCTGGCTCGGACAGGTCCCCGATCCCGGCAGCGTCCTGGACTCCGATCTCAGTCTTGTCCTGGTCCCCGATCCCTGTCTCGGCCCGGTCCTGTTCCGGCCCTCGATCCCGGCGCCGTCCTGGTCTCCGATATCGGCCCTCTCCCGGTGCCCGATCCCTGTCTCGATCCCGGCTCGGTCCTGGTCTGTGATGGCCCTGTCCCGGCCCCTGGTCCCGATCCCGACCCTGTCCTGGTCCCCGATCCCTGTCTCGGCCCGGTCCCAGTCCCCGATCCCGTCTCTCCTGGTCCCGATCCCGTCCCTGTCCTGGTTCCCGATCTCGGTCCCCGATCCCGTCTCTGTCCTGATCCCGGTCCCCGATCCCGCCCCAGTGCCCGATCCCGGTGCCCCTGCGGGGAGCTGCGTGCTGAGAGCCGGGTGCGGTGTTGGGCGATGCGGTGACAGCGCGTTCGGCTCCCCTCGGGGGCCCGAGGGGTTCCCCGGCACTGCCCTGGCGTGTCCGCCGGTGACACGGGTCTGTCTGGCCGAGCCCACACCGCTGCCCCGTGCCCCAGCAGTGTGAGCTCACGGTCCCGCTGCTCCCAACCCGCCTTCTCTATCCTGTCTAACAGTGCCGCTGCGGTGAGCGGGGCCGCTGGTCCGGAGGCAGCGGGCGAAGCTTTGTGTGGTTGGCACAGTGAGGATTGGACGTAGTTTGCCATGCCAGCTTAAGGAATTTACTGAGCGAGATCGTCTGCCCCGTGTGCCCGCGGCTCTGCCCCCAGCGCCGCCGTCCCTGCTGCCACGCGGGGCAGGGAATTCCAAACACCCTGTGCAGATAGGGAGCAAGGGATCTTCTGTAGGATCTGGTGAATAGAGTATTTCCATCCCCGACCTTTAATGAAGTTGAATACAATCATTAAAAGCTGATTACTCGTGGAATGAGACAGAGACAGACAGTAATTAAGTTGGGGGTTTTATTCCCTTCCACGACGAAGTGCTGCATTGCACATGAGACAGCACTGCAGCATTGGCCAAGTCTCCCCGAGCCCACCTGCTTTCCAAACACACACACGGCGGGACTCGACAGCAGTCGCCGAGAGGCTGCCACGGGGTGCTGGTGCGCTTTGGGAGGGCCGTCCCCGCTGATCCCGTTGCTGCTGCGACCCGAAGCGCCGCTCGGTTCGCTCCGCAGGCACAGCGGGTGCGGCGCTCCGGGTGCTGACGGCAGGACAGCCCCGTGGCACGGCGGAGCCGGGACGCAGTTTGCTCCCTGCTCGCCCTCGGGACATCCCGGGCGCGCCGGGTCCGTCCCTGTTCCCGATCCCGTTGCCGAGGCCATTCCTATTCCCAGGGCCATTCCCGAACCCGTTGCCGTTCCCAATCCCCTTCCCGATTCCAGGGCCATTCCCGATCCCATTGCTAGGGTCATTGCCGATCCCGTTGCTAGGTCCATTCCCGATTCCCTTCCCAATCCTAGTCCCGCTCACGTTCCCATCCCCGTTCCCGGGGCCGTTCCCGCTCCCATGCCCGTTCCCGGGGCCGTTCCCATTCCCGATCCCATGCCCGTTCCCGGGGCTGTTCCCGCTCCCAGGGCCATTCCCGATCCCATCCTCATTCCCATTCCCGATCCCATTCCCATCCCCGCTGCCAGAGTCATCCCTGATCCCATCCCCATTCCTGCTCCCATCCCCGTTCCCATTCCCGTTCCCATCCCCATCCCCGCTCCCAGGACCATTCCCGGGGCCGTTCCTGCTCCCAGGGCCATTCCCGATCCCATCCCCATCCCCGCTGCCAGAGTCATCCCTGATCCCATCCCTATTCCTGCTCCCATCCCAGCTCCCAGACCCATTCCCGGGGCCGTTCCCGCTCCCAGGACCATTCCCGGGGCCATTCCCGCTCCCATCCCCATCCCCGCTCCCGGGGCCGTTCCCGATCCCATTCCCGTCCCCCCTCCCGGGGCCGCTCCCGCTCCCCGCCAGGTGTCGCTGCGGCGCGGCGGGCGGGGCAGTGCCGGGCGGCCCGTCCCTCACGGCGGGGCCTCCTCCGGCGCCTCCCGCCCCATCGCCGCCGATGCCATCGCCGCCCAATCCCCGCCCCATCACCGCCCCTCTGCCCCTCGCTACTGCCCGGGGGTTCCGTGTGCCAGTGCCCCGTGCTGGTGCCTCGGGCCCTCGGCGGGGCGGCAGCCGCGGCCCTGCGGCCCTCAGGGCGGGCGGAGCAGCGCCGTGTGGGGGCCGAGGGCTCGACCACGGGCACAGAAAGCTGAAAGGAATCCCGCGCAGGAAAACTGCAGAAAAAATTTGTGGGGTTTTGTTTTTGGTTGAGGTTTTATTTTTTGTGTGTGTGGTTTTTTGTTTGTTTGTTTGTTGTTTTGGTTGTTTTTTGTTTATTTTTTGTTGTGTTTGGGTTTGATTTTTGGGGTTTGGGTTTTCGTGGGGGGTTTATGGTGTTGTTTGTTGTTTTGAGTGGTTTTTGTGTTTGGGTTTGGGGTTTTTTTGTGGGTTTTTGTGTGTTTGTTTTGTTTCGTTTTTGTGTCTTTGTGTGTGGTTTGTTTTGGGTGTTTTTTGTTTTTTTTGGGTTTTGTTTGTTTGTATGTTTTTAGTTTCTTGGTTTTGTTTGTTTTGATTTGCATTTTGTTTGTCTTTCTTCCTGTCACTCATTAAGGCAGGCTTGTAGAAATGCCCACTTTGGATCTCGCACATCCAAGGGGATGCCTATCCATGAATCCAGGTGCTCTCCCACCCTCTGACTCCCCCCGAGGCCTTTGGAAGGCACTGTGTTCTCTGCACACAGAATTTCTCACTGGAGCTGCATGGAATTTGTTGTTTCCTTCGTTTCTATGTGCTTGTAAAGGAGAGAAGCTTAGTGTTTAAAACAAAAGAAAAACAAGTCAGTTGCTTTGCTCCTGGTTATGTCACCCTTAGTTATTAAACAGGGAAACATAAATTGGAGTCATCTTTTTCTAGCACAGCTTTGTTTAGGTAGGCACAGTTGCTGCCTAAGGATTCAAGTGGTTGTAACTTCATTACCTTTTAGATTTTGTCAGTGTTGCTCAGGGCAGCAAGACTGGGAGACACACTTTCCATGTTAAACATGTGCAATTGCACTGTGCTGTTTGTGTGCAGGTGACCTGAGTGGAATTCCTGTGCTTGAGGTACAGACTGCACTGAGCACAGACCCATTTGGTGGATCCACCTCATAAAACAGGTACCAATCTGTGCTTTGTTCAAAACTCACAGAGAGCACTGCAGAACAGAGAGTGAATTTGTGCACTGCAGACTTGGAACTAGAGCAAAATGAAAAAACTCAGGTGCAGGTAAGCTGTGATAAGAAGATACCATGTTAAAGACCTCAGCTGTAATTTATTTTTAAATTATGGTATCTTGGGCTTTCCATGGGACCAGGGAAAGTTAGAGTTATTCTCATAAGGAGGGCTTGGTGGTCTCCATGGAATGTTGTTAGCTAGAAAGTGTTCCTCTTAAAAGCAAAATAAAAAAACCCCACAACAACAAAACAAAAAACATCCCAAACCCATCATGGAACACAGCTTTATGTGGGTTTACATATCATAACATTCAAGCATAATAATTATGTGCTTGAGCTTGAGGTACTAGACTGGAACATATTTGGACCTGATTGTTGGCCCAAGCACTGGTTTGTTCTGTGGTGTCAGATCTCTTTTCTTCCCATACTTTCATTTTCTAACTTTACAAGGGTGAAATGATTCTTCTTCAACTCTTATTTTTCATGGTTAGTTGCCATAAATTGTCATGGGCATAGGCCATTGTCACTGAAATATGTGCAGAACACACAGTGTTTCAAATTTAGGAAAATAAATAAGTTTTCACGTGCCTTAGACTTTAATACAAACCTTTTGCATCTTTTATCCAAGCTTGATTTTTTTTCACTCCTTTGTGTGACACTGTCATCACATAAAGTCAGTCCGATTTTCCCTCAGGAGCAGATGAAACAGTTTTAATAGCTTTGCAGGAACCTCATGCTGGAAGATGTTTTGCATAAATTTTAAAGTGCCTGAAAGTCTTCAAAAGTGTGTAGAGTTGCCTTAACTGCACATCTAGATGTGATCAGAATTCCTCTATCTGCTGGACAGGACCCACCTCTTTCAGGAAACATTTGGATGATACTCTGTAGAGCAAGAATTTCTCACACAAAATACAAGTCTTGTTTTAATTTCATTTTTTTACCCTGTTCTGTTGCCTCTTCTGGAGCTCAAGAATGTGTTTGTGTTCTAATGTGCAAATTTTCATGGTGGTGGCAGCATTTGTTTTGGGAAAGCAACTTCAATACAACTGGTTCAGCAAGTTTTGTCTGGTTAGGGCTTTTTTTATCCTTGTTTTCAGAAAATTATCATGACAAAATACTTAGAAATCATAAAAACACACATGTTATTTTTGAGATTTTGCTTGTGAAAGTAAACTGTGATGGGAAAAATATATCTAATTTTGTTTTAGTGTTGACTTTGTAGAAAAAGGAAGAGATTTTTAGGGTTTTTTTTAAGAAGAAACATAAATAGTTAAGATATGAGCAAAACTAGGACAGCATTTCTTGTGAAAGAGCATTTTATGGTAAAATGGAAAATTCTCGCTTTAGTTCCCTTGTAGTCAAGAGAATTTTTCAGCAGTTGACAGAATACCTTAATGTATTTTAGAATTAAAGGCAGAAATTAACATTCAGATCTTCTCTGCAAAGACACCCTCTGTGCAGACACGCAGGAGGGGAAGCACAAATGCATTTCAGTGTTGTTTCATTTCAGCTTTAAAGGAGAAAAGAATCGTTTATAGTGTGATTGCACTCAATTGTGTCTTTCTGCTTGTGGAAACTTGGATAGTAAAACTCCAGATAGTGAAAAACACCTCATAAAGAGGCAATAAATGTTTTAGGATTTTGTAGCTGTCACGTTCTGTATGTGATGGGATAGCTTTGTTATAAATTAATTTATCGGAATAATACCAGTTAATGTAGTTTTACACAAAATACTTCCCTTTTCCTTTTTAGTCCAAAATCCCTGAAGATGCACAAAATCCAACAACTGGCTGGGCATCAAGTCCATGCAGGTGGGCAATCTGATGCTCTCCAGTGTGCCAGACATGAATTTCAGGACAGAGGTCATGACAATCTGGGTCAAGTTGGGTATACCCAGAAGCAAAGAAGAAGAAGATTAAAAAAGTTCTGGAACAGGTGATAAGTACAAAACATTTTTCACTGAATGGAGCAGATGGATCTGACCTAGAAAAGTCTGGGTTTAGTAGTACCAGAGCAGACTAAGGCAGAAGCTTTTGCTTGTGGCCATGCTGGACAGTTTTGAATATCTCTGGTGGTAATGTGATGACAAGCATTGGCACAGTCAGATTTCCCATATTTTTTATTTCGTAATGCAACAGAGGCTGTTTAACAGTGTTCTGTGATACACTGCCAGGTGTAATGATTTCCTCTTGCTCTCCTCTAGTTTTTTGTTTGTTTGTTTGTTTGTTTTTGTTTTTTTTTAATTCTTTTGTTTGTTGAAAGAATCTTGACAAAGGTGGGATGTAATTGTTTAGAGATTAAAAGCCTGTTATTTGTTGAGCAACTGGAGCTGATGGAGCCGCTCAGACCTGCTGGAAGAGGGAGGCCCCGTTCATGTCTGACATTTAATTAACCCTGTGAAGTCTTTGGTGCTTATTGAGGCCCTCTGTATTTCAATTAACTCTTAAATCCATCGGAAAGAAGAGGAGGGAAGGTTACAGTATCACAGAACACATTAGTGACCTGTGCTGGTGCTGAGAAAAGCTTGTGGAGAAGCAGAACTGCTGTGAGGAAGGTGAGAAGGAGGAAGGTCTGGTCTCAGGCAGAGCGGAACATTAAATTAGCTCCAATATTCTGGACTCAACAGGTTGAATTGAGGGAAACAGTGATGTTATAATTTCTAAATCACAGAAAGGCCCCCCAGTTACCCAGCACCCTGCTCAGTGGTGTCACTGGGTGTAAATGGGCTGCTTGGAAGACATTTTGGCTACCTAGCTTTTCTGAGGTATGTCCCAGGTAAAGCCTTGCAATAACACTTGGGCCTCTCTTTATGCCTGATGCATTCTTCTGTTACAGGTATTAATTCCAGAGTGTAAATACTTCATATATGCATTGTTGTCTGAAAACCAGACCCTTAGTTTTACTACTGAAACTAGCATGAAAGTTCCTATTTTTTACTGCTGCCTGGGATTTTCCAGAAAAGGAATACAAAGGTTACCAACCTTTCCTTATATTCCAGATATCTATTAAGAAAATTCTTCTATCTGTGGGCAAAAATCACATTTGGACAAGTTCTCCCTTCCAAAGCCAGGTAGGTAAAATTACAGAACTCAAGGGTGGGTTTCTTTCCATTTTTTTTTTTTTTTTTAATGGCTTACTGGTAAACCATTGGGCTAAGAGAGTACTGCCTGCCGAGAAAATATTTGAACGTAGTTTGAGATCACTTAAAGGTTTCCTTTAAGTACCCTTGTTGCTCTTGATTTTTTGTTTAATAGTCTTGGTTAAACCTTTACTCACTGAATTCATAGGAATTATGATGTCTCAGTGAAGCTGAACTGTACGTGCACGTGAATGATGGGTTATAATTGTGATTCCTGCTTTAAATTTAACAATTTCTCAAAGATATGGCAAAAGAGGTCTTGAAATTCAGTTCATTTTACTGTTTGCTCTGTTGTTCTTAATGTTTATGTGTGTATGTTTGGTATCTGTCTGATTTGGAAATCCCTGTGGTAGATAATTCCTTTCTGTTGTTGGTGTTGTGTGAGCTACTGAAACCCAATGCTTTGATACTCTTTTCTTGGCTTGCTTTCATTTGCACGTTCATTCTTGCTTGACCACACCCTTGGGTTCTGAAGCAGTTCCCGCTGGGAAGAGCTGCATTTGTTGCCTTCAGAGTAAGATCAGGCCCTCAGTGATTCAGTTTCATTGCATTGTATCAATTCTGTTCCTGCCTTAGTTGGTGACTGGATGTTGTCCTGTGAACCTCACCATCCTTGATGTCCCATCTGCTGCATTGGCACTACTTTGGCTGCCTATAAATTCAGGACAATGATTATTTGATTTTTTTTTAAAGGTGGAAGTACATTTTATAAAGATCAGCAAGGAACATAAGCAATAATGAATTGCCTTTTTAGATTTAAAAATCCCCAGTTCTCTATATCTTTTATTTACAATGTTCTGTTAATGCACCAAGTCCAAAAAAATAACATATAGCTCATTTCTTGCTTTCTTTCTTTTTTTTTTTTTTTTTCCTTTTCTGCTTGAGTGTTTGGAATGACTTAGCAACTTTGCTTGGGGTAGGTGACTATGAATTGGAACTTGTGAGAGGACTGATATGTGTTCACTGAGGGACCCCACAGTATTCTGGGCCTAATCCTGCTGTTATTGCTGACAGGACCAATTTCATGGAACCAATGGGATAGTTATGATCAAAATTGTGAGTCTGGGCTTCTGTGCTTTCTGTTTGTTAGCTTGTATGTTCTCATGGGTCCTTCTGTTTACCTTTTCTTCATCAGAAATACAAAGAAGTGAGAAATATTTTGGAAGGATTCTTACTCCAGTTGATAAGACCTTTTTGTTTGCTGCCCATGTCATCCTGACCACATGGAAAAGTGTTTGAAGGAATATTTTAAAAATAATTTTAAAAAAAAGCCTATTTGCTTGAAATACTAGATTATGACCATTATTCTTGGTTAGGTGATCAAAACCCCAATTCCTACATGCAGATCTTCCTGTATTTGAATTTTCAGATGTTCACAATTCAGATGAAATATACCATCACTTCTAACCTGGCCAGGTGTGTGTTAATTTAGTCTGGATATAAATGCAGAGACTGATCTGCTGAGGTTAAATAATTTGAAGGTCAAATATGACTTATGAATCCGTTTTGTTTGTGGCTCAGCATCCATTGGAAGGAGAAGGTACATGAAGTGGTGAACTGATTCATTTTTAGCACAAATGATGTGCAACTGACTGAAGGAGTTCCTGAGCCTATTTAGGTGTTCTTTGGGAAGATTTTCAATTAGTGATGATTGAAGATTAGCTTGCTGTTTCTGAAACATGATGGAAACATCAAAGCATTATAAAATCTGATGTAGTTCTTGCAATTCTTTCTATATATTAAATATTTTGTGCTTAGAATAGCAAATAACAAAATTAGTAAGGAAAACACATTCATTGTTATCAACTGTGCTGATTGCTGGAGTAAAACACAGAACTGGAACATGCAAGTTATTCGTAGTTCTAAAGTCCGCTGGCACTCTGATATTTGGCAAGTTAACAACATCTATCTTATTCATTGCCTTTATGTGAAGTATTTGCAGTCAGTAAACTGATTGGCTCTTGTCATGTTCCCAGAGTCTTGGAAGAAAGTGTCACAGTAGGGTGGTGGCTTTAAATGCAATTAGATATTAGGCTGACAGACAAGACTGAAAAAGCGGTGGTATAGCCTTCACTAAAACAGGTTTGTGGTCACTCTGGAAACCTGTGTGAAGTTTCCCATGTCCAAATCTTTCACCTGTTTAGATCCTTTTATGACCAGAAGATTCTTCAAAAAGCTTTTGGCCAGTGGAAGGAGTGGTGGACAGTTTTCAGAGAAAGGAAGCTCATCCTCAGAGCAGGGAGCCATTACAGGTTTGTAAAATGACTTCCCACTGGGGCGTGTGTGAGACATTTCCCTTGGGTTCTGAAGGAGTTATTAATATCAGTAAGCAGGTGACTGCCATGGTACCTCTAGGCCAAGAGCAATGTCTTCATTGCTTATTGTCTTATTTTTCTTACCCTCTCTTTTTTTTTTTGTGGCTGTTGTCTTAGGATGAAGTCAGAATTCCCTGTTCAACATGTCTTTGGAGTGTAACTGAACTTGAATGAATCCTTCTAGTAGGCATTGGAGGCTATTTCACCAAATGGCACTGTTTTCATTTTTCAGGCATTTCCTCTGCAGTCTGGTATTCAAGGCCTGGAGAGCCTATGTATGCCAGCAGCAAGGAAGGAGGGACAAATACTGTGTTGCAGAGTCTCACGGTAGGTGAAGCAATGGTAACTATCTTTGTTTGGGGACATACTGAGGTGGGAGTTTCCAAGGGGAACATTACCCCGGAGTCTGTGTCCCCTGTGCCTGGTTGCACCCTGATCTCCCCCAGGCCCTTGCAGTGCTGTTGCTCCCAGGAGCAGATGGCTGGCTGGAGCTGGCAGGGGGATTCCATGGGAGGCACCACGGTGTAGCTACAGAGTTCTTTAGGGATGCCACTGAATAAGCTTAAGGGCCTCTCCATCTGCTCTGGATTGCACTGTTTGTTTCTGAGGGAGTGGTTTGGTTTGGTTTTCATTTGTTTGGGCTATTTTTTTTTTACTTAAAAAGTGTTCAAGTAGATATTTTTTGATAGAATGTGTTGTTGGAATTCTCTATCATCTGTGGCTATAGACATTAGATAATATTTCCCTGAGGTATTAACTGCAGTCATTTTATCTGTATTCATTGTCCCTCCCAGCTCATGTCTTGCAACTGAAAAGAAGCCCAAGCTTTTGAAGTGCCCCATGTCTTATTGTGTAGATTCTTTGCTCTGCAATGGATCTCTCTTGGAGCTGTCTGTACTGGTTGCAGCTTCCTTGGGTTTCAGGGAATATGTTTCACTGAAGGGGAGGATGACCCTGGTTTAAAGATGATGTGGCTTTGTTCTGAGCTGGTTTGCAGTATAAGTTAACTGGTTTCTTTGTACATGAACATAGCCTCAGACTATCATAGAGCCTGGCACCTTTGGACATAAACTGACTTTCTTACTTACTGAGTGAGCCAGAGTATTTGCAGTGTGTTATTTAATCATAAACAGAGAAAAGTGACCTGTTTTAAGGTAGGTAAATGCTTGATTTGCAAGGAAATGTTAAACAAAATAGCTTGGGGTTTTTTTATATGTAAGTTTGAGGTGGCACAGAATCAATGATGATTTTTTTTCTAGTAACTTTGCTAGTTCTGACCAGCCAGCCTGCTGTGAGGAGAAAGTGCAGCACACTGCATGAAGTAGTAACCTGGAATTTGTGACACCACTTCTGTTTTTAGCTGCATGACCAGCCTGCTAAATAAACTTGACTTGTTTCTGGTTGATTTCTCTGCTTGTACTAGAGAATAACTCCTGAAAAGCTACTGATGAACCTGATGAAGTTCTTTTTTTTCCAAACAAACCAAAGAAAATCCTGTAATTCTTCCCCACTAAGGTCATTACAGAATGCTGTCACACGGTTCTATACCGTGTAAGCACTGAGGACAAAGCAGTGCCATTGTCTGATCGTTCATGCTGCTCTGAACCAGTGGCATGGATGGTGCTGTCAGCGATTCTGAGACTGGGCAGTGTGACCCCCTCTCCCAGGGTGAGGGTCCCTGTCACTTCAGGGCTCTCCACGAGGTGTCTCTGCAGACTGAGGGGATGGGGAGTGATGGAGTGGTTCAAACATGCCAGATTCCTGCCTGAACTTAAGGTGCTGTCATTTTTGGGTTTTTTTTTATGCACAGCAAAGAAGCAAAAACTGCTGAGGACCTGGCAATGCTGGCTGGTTTATGTTGATGTTCAAAGGACAAAACATGGGATGCTGTCTGTGGCACTGGCATTCATGGAAAGGAGCTGTTTGCGGTAAGGATGGAGTGGGAACAGGCAGAGGCACTGACCAGGAGGCCTTGGCTTTTACCTGGCTTGTCTTACCTTTTCCTGCAGTGACTTTGTTCCATGTTCGATTTTTTAAAAACATGGTTTTATTTTTCTTTTTTAGAGTGTGTGACTTCTTCTGGCACACTCAAAGACTGTGAATATAAGAGACCTTATAGCAGTCTTCCAAGACTTAACAGGAGCCTTCAGGAAGGCTGGAGAGGAACTTTTTGCAAAGGCATGCAGTGAGAGAACAAGGGGAAATGGCTTTAAGCTGAACAGGGTAGATTTAGGTGGGATATTATGAAGAAATTCTTCCCTGTGAGGGTGGCGAAGCCCTGGCACAGGTTGCCCAGAGAAGCTGTGGCTGCCCTATCCCTGGAGGTGTCCCAGGCCAGGTTGGATGTGGCTTGGGGCAACCTGGTCTAGTGGAAGGTGTCCCTGCCCATGGCAAGAGGTTGAACAAGATGACCTTTAAGACCCCTTCCAACCCAAACTGTTCTGTGAGTCTATGAAAAGACTGTTGTTCATACATTTTTGCAGTGAGAGGAAGGTGATTTCTTGCATGGAATTATGTCACCTGTATTTGAACATGGCTGCAACATTGTTTTGGCAGCGTTTCATGGGCAGTGTGGAGAAGACAACACTACCAGAAACATACTGGACATAAAATGAATATTTTGGCTCTGCAGCACTGGGCTCAGAGCCTGCAATTTCGGGTAAGTCCCCAGAGCTTCAACTACTGCTGAACATTTCTAATGTTTAAGTTGAACACGTGTGAGAATGTTGGAGATGAATAAAAATTAGACTTTACCTGCAAATTGCAGTATTTATTGAAGGACATCAGGGCAAGTTCAGACTGCAAGTTCATTGCTCATGGCTTTCACCTTTAGAACTTATATGGAATTTCCTATTGCCTGTGTGTTTTTCCTCTTCTCCTCTTTGTTCTATTTTCCTAATCTTGTCTGTTTTTTCTCCTCCCTGTCCCCCCCTCAATTCTTCCATCAGGCTTGGTTGCAGTGGCGAGAGCTGTATTTCTACAGCCAGAATGAGAAGTGGAAGGAGAGCAGGGCAGTAACTCACCACCAGCACTGGGAACTGAGGAGGTGCTTGGGGGCGTGGCTGGGATACTTAAGCCTCCACAGAGTAAAGAAACATCAGAATGGTGAGTGACAGTGGTGAGTTAGGACAGAGCGGGGCTCAGCCCCTGCTTAGGGCACAGTGATGGGTTTTTTTGTTCTAGAGGACACTGCAGTGTCTCTGCCCAGCAGATGATGAGATGCAGCTTGGGCTGCACACTGTGACAAGCCTGGCTAGCTGAGGTCATACACTGCTTTCCATGTGATTTAAAAGAAAATGCTTTAAAGTTCCCTTGATGAAAACTGGCATGTTGGCTATTATATTCTAACTGGGATATCTGTGAGAAGGATATATTCAGCACTTTGAACAGTCAGTCTGTGGATTTTCTTGATAATCAGACAAATCACAACTCATATAGGATGGTAAAGATCAGTTCATCTGTTTTTTCTCTTGTGGTCAGAGTTCAGATACTTGTGTGAATTGCCTTTTGATTGGTCCTAGTGGGTAAGAATCCAGCTTGGATATCTAGGAGTTGCTGAAATGCAAGCAAGTTTGTGTATTTTGAAGAAATGACACAGTGTCTTAACGTGCCCTTCCTAAGTCAGTACAGTAGGTCACTGCTTTAAAACTGCCTTTGTGATCAACAAGAGGAATATTATCCATAGCTGAGTGTTAATGTGAATTCTCGCCACCATTTTTCAGTGGTAGGGCTTCTGTCACTTCAGAACCAGTGGCTTAGATGCCATGGTCTCACCTGATCCAAACAAGCCTGGGACAGAACAAGGGAGGAGTAATTTGGGTTTGTTTTCTTCTAGAGCTGGCCCAGGAGCATCACCAGAGTCGGACGCTCCGGAGGTGTTTCTCCCATTGGCGGCTGTTGTTGGAGTGCAGGAGAAGAATTCCTGCTCACCAAAAGGACCTGGAGAAACAAGCAGCCTTATGGGCAGTCTTTGCACACTGGAAGCATTGTATCCACTCTGTATTTACTCCTTAGCACAGATAGGTTAAAAACATTCCCACAGGGTAAAGATCCAGTTAATAAGCAGGAATGTTGTGCAGCAACCTGGGTGACAACAAACATGTTATCATTAGAAAGATGTGTGTAATGCCATACTAACAAATAATTAACCTGATGCAATTACAGGATGTTAGCCTGTTGACACCTAAGAGCCTGCAGAAGATGATTTATGGTTGTGGATGAATTCCTTAACAGTGAATCAGAAATCTATTGTGGTAAGCCAGCAGAATCTAAAACCTTGACTGTAGTCAAAACTTCTGCAGATAACAGTGCTGGAAATTCAAATATTGCAGCAAATTTAGGTGGAGATGTAGTGCCCCTCTGTGGGAGAAGGTTGTGTGTGTGTGTTGGGATGGATGTTTCTATGTAAGAGATACTTTAACTCGGTGGCAGATGTGCTGTGTGTGGAAGGGTCTCGGCAGTGTGAGCTGGCTGAAGAGCACTACAGACTGCACCTGTTGGTAAGAGCACTGCTGTGTGTCAGGTGGGAGGGGCTGTGGGCAGTGTCCCTGTAATGCTGACACTGGTGTGTGGCTGTTCAGGGGGAGATGCCGTAGGGATTGGACATCAGGTTTCTATGTTTTAACTATTCTGGAATCTGCAAACTGAATACAAATGGGGAAACTCTGCTGCTCTCCAGAACAATTATTCTTCCAATGGGGAAAATGGAGAAATAGCAGATTATTCTTGAGGGTATTAGGCTACCTGCTCCCTGGCCATTCTACCATTTTCCCCTTGATTTTCTCTTTCTTTCCTTACACTGTTTTGCTACAAGAATTACCTTTTCTTCTCTGCAGCAATGCATGCATGCTGCTCTTCACATGAGACCAAAGGTAACTTACTGCATATGCAAGTAGTTGAGTGTCTTGGCTTTTTGTTTTTTGGGGCTTTTTAAAATTAAAAATAAATCCTTGAAGGCTATCTGAAGGGTGGGTACAAGCAAGCCTTCAGCTTGTTTTGGAACTGAATTATTTTCAAGGGTGGATCAGTACCAATCATCACAAGAATACCAATAAATCAGTTTACGTCATGAAGTGAAAACATTAGTCATTATAAGAGCATTTCAAAGCAGGATGCTATTTACTATGCTGAGCCCTCAATCAAGGTATTGTGGGATCGTAGACCCAAAGGACCTGGTGCAGGTTTTGGGTAGAGGTGTTGATAGTTGAGTAAGGAGTTAATGTGTCTCAGTAAACCCCTGGGAAAGTGGAAGGGAATTTTGTTTCAGCTGGAGAAGTGTCAATCTGTGAGAGGAAATGGATGCCTGGCTTTGATGCCTGTGGCAAGGAATAGCATTAAACATATATTTTATGTAAGGAGCAGCCAGTTCTAAGCTTACCTGATTTGGATTACATGAAGGTTGTGCATGTTTCTTGTTGTTACAGAAGCTTGGCTTTAAGGGGCTTTGGCAGAATGTTGTGAACACTCATCTCCAGAGAATGAGAAAGGATCTGTCACACCATCAGCACCAAGTTACAGTGAGTCTGACTTTGTTCTTCTGTTAGTTTTTCTTGAGCTGTCCTATTGGCTTCCACTTCCGCTTACAAAGTACTCCTTTTATTACAGCAGTGACTTTGTTCCTAAATACTAATAACCGCAGGATCTTCTGTGTGAGTCAACTGCTACTCTTAGATACATGATTTTAGTTTTCTGTTTCCCTAGATTTATGGTGATTCTTTTCTTTTATCGTAAAAATTCTTACCGGCTTATAGAACAGGTTAGGTGTATGAAGCAGTGCAGGAGGCAACCAGTGTGGTATGCAGTTTCAGTAGTTTAATAACTTCTTTCTCTGCATTCTTCTCCTCTCTTGATATCTATGGAGGTGTTTTTGCATCTATCTTGTTTTATTTCAGTTGCTGCAGAAGTTCTGGAACCGTTGGAAGTCCTGTTTGGAAGAGAGGGAGGAAGAACAGCAGCAGGCCTTGACATTAGTGGCTCAAGTCCGTTATAGGTACACAGAGAAATAGTAATATAAACTTTTACTAATGTGGAATTTGTGGGCTTTTGGTTCTCTTTTAAAGTCTGGTAATACCTTTGGAAGCATGTCCATTTTGATGCCAATTGCTCTGATATTTTCTATGAGTAATGAATGATTTTCCTGCTTCTCTGTGGCGTGTGAGAGGGTGGAGATTGGGTAAGCTGAGCTCTGAGGTTTCTTTAGATTTAAGAGCTGGATTGTATCAGGGTAATGATCTGTCCACTGCCTAATTTCTAAAGAAGGCTTACATGATTTGAAAAATCAAGTAACTGTTTAAGTTGTAGATGGATTGGTTGTTTGACTTTAATGAAATCAATGTGTTTTTTGAAGGTGTTCTCTCCTGTGCTGACACTCTCCCTTTTTGCTTGCAGGAGGGTGTTGATGAGACGGGTGTTTGACATGTGGCTGCTTAAGGCCTGTGAGCTGCAAGAGTATCGAATGGCAGAGCAGAGGGTAAGTGTAACTCTCTTACCTGGCCTTGCTTAGGAAATAGAGGGGATGGTTTCTTAGTCACTGTCTGTGAACAGGAGTTAATATGAGATGGACCTGGGTGTTGTAAATTCCCTTTACCTTGGTGGGGGATCAAGTCAGGGGAAACGGATTACAACCAGTATTTACTGATCACCTTTAAGCTAAGCAGTTCGTTAATGACAGAATCAAGCTGTTACTATGAGAGGATAACTATTCCCACAGTTTTCATTGCTCATTCCCTCCCCCTGTCAATATGCATGTGCTCTCTCCCTCACTGTTTCGTAGTTACTTCACTGAACCAATAATAGCACTAAAGGGCCAACCCAAGCCTGTTTAAGAAGTCCAGGGTTGTACTGACAAATTAGCTGCTTCTAAGTAGGTGTCCATAAAATTCCTTAGGGGATCCTTCATTTTCTAAGAAGTGTATATATATAAAATCCTGGAGTCTTTATATGTAGACAGATATGGCTGACTCTTGGTGGTGTGAGATTATCACCTCTTGTGAATTTAACAGGACTGGTTTCTAGAGCTTGTCAGTTATTGGAAGTCCTTCACCTGCTGCTTACCAGCTTGTATTTTCCCCCTCTTTGTTCTGCTGTTTTCTGGGAACCGTTCCTCCCTCTACATGCACACAGGTACCTGGAGAATGTGTTAAATAACCTCACAGCAAACGGGCTTTGCTGTGTGTGTGTTGCTGTTCAATCTGAGAAGAGGAAAACAACACTGGACAGTTCTGTGCATGTCATCTTTAAGGATTGTCTCCTTATGTTTTTAACTGGCCTGTGCAATGAATTCATTGCCACCTACTTTCCCTCTTAGGCTGTGCTTCATTTTGAAAGGCAACTCCTGCGCTGTGTCTGGTGCTCGTGGCGCCGAAGGACAGCTGCATGTTTGGAGGAGCAGGAGGACTTGGTTCGTGCAAGAGATCATCACAGGAACCTAATGATGCTGAAGGCCTTCTGTCTGTGGAAGCAAAATACTCAGGAGAGAAAAACAGAGTAAGAAGACTTTTTTTAAAAAGGAGAGTATTTTTTATTGGCCCTGTGGTGATTTACTAAGGACAAAGAGCATTTAATTCACAATGATGCTGACTATTTGTGCTTGGTAGTCTACTGATTTACATTTCAGTAAATGACTTACTGAAAATAACATGTGGCCTCTGCTAGTAGGTTTCAGTAACATGCATTGCACTGTAGGAGAAATACTTATTTTTTATTATAGGAGGCTCAAGGAGATGCAAGCCTTAAGATTTCACTGTTTGAAGTGTCTGCAGCAGACTTGGAACAAGTGGAGGGAGGTGAGACAGTTAACAGATGGGGAAGAACTTGAAATTTTGTTATGTTCAGATTGCTTGTACCCATATTGCTAGAAATTACATTGTCTATTTTAAACACTAATCATTCCTAAGCTCTCCTCCCTTTCCAGGTGGATAAAACCAGTTCAGTGTGGGTGGAACTGTAAAGGGAGGAGAGAGAGCTCTTTGTCTTCCCTTTCATGTATGTAGATATATGGTGAGAATAGGGCTATAGTTTAGATACACCTGGGAATGTAAGCAGAGTCAGGTGATGAAATTGTCCCTACCCAGTATTGTGTGTGTCCTCCTCAAACCCTTGTGTGCAGCCAGGCCTTTGTGTGTGGCCTGTAGTTGTGCACAGATTGTAGCAGACCCTGTCACTGGGTTCTGTTATACTGGGCCTTTTTCTTACCATGGTGAGATGTGGCAGATGGGCCCTTCAGCATGTCTTGAGAATCTATGAGGAATTTTATAGTTGGCACTAATATGTTGGTGCAGACCTGTTAACTTGAATGGATTGCATCCATCTTCAGGAGGATTCTGACAAAGGGCAGGAAGGGGCACCTCTACTAGGCCTATTGGAGGCATAGCAGAGTGAAGCACCAGTTTGAGTGAAAACTTGCTACAGCATCAAAAGGGATTGCTGTTTCCTCAGAGACTAGGAATGGTGCTTTTCCCTTCTCTTTGCCACTACTTATTTTCCCTCCTTCATGTGTACATATATTTTATTTTGTTTCCACTCCCTCCTTACAGTATGTGGGACTTCAGCGTGAGAAGTGGAGGAAGTTGGTGCAGGCAGATCTGCACTATCGACACACATTGCTAGGCAAGACCTTGGCAGCCTGGAAGGTAGGAATGTCCTTTTCATGGAGACACTTGTCTGGCTGTGCTGAAGTGTTTCAGTGAGAGCTGAAGAGCTGCTATGCTGCTTCACTGCAGGCACTAGTTGTGCAAGGTGGAACAGAGGCAGTTGTAGGTGGGGCTGTATAAGCTCTGGCTTTGCTTTGTGGAGAAGAAGAACCAGTGTAATCCCGTGGCTTTGGTGAAGGGTACATCATAGGTAGCAGTAACTATTGTGTGATGACTGCTTGTAACAGAAAAGCAGCATTTGATTTCAGTGGCTCCAAGTATTTTTTTCCACTCTACTGCCACTGTTACTGAGCTGCTACTAAGAGTTTGTAGATATTTCCTCTCCTCAGAGGTGTTAACAGCTGAGGGAAATGTACTACTTTTCTTTCAGAGTTACCAACAAAATGTGCAGTGCCTTCTGTACCGAGTAGCTGAGAAGGAGGAGGAGCACACCAGGCTGCTCATGAGGTGAGCCTTTTCCTTGGGCAGTGGGAGAGAAGGGATTGCACTGCAGCCAGATTCATTCCTTTCTTTCATGGACACCTTTGGAACTTTCTAAGTGTTCAGTGCTGGGAGTTGACTTTGCCATGCATTACTATTTCCGTGCAGGTCATCCATTTAAAACAAATCAACCTCTTCCTGTTTGCTGTATGTTTTGCTTGAGCATTCTTTAAATCTCTGTTTAGTCCTCTGAGAGTCAGAAGGCAGCAAACTGTACTGTTCCCTGCAGTGCATGGATTCTGTCTGTTATGGTATTAAAGCAGCCTGGAACATGTAAAGGCTGGCTTGCATTATACTGAGGAGAGTGATTAAAGATATTATCATGTTGCATTGTTGTAGTTACTTTAGTTTTGATTACCTTGTTTGTTTTAATGCTATACAACTTGAGTCACTTGCAGAGCCTGACTGGCTCAGCTGCTGGACTTCAGTGTTCTGTTGTGCACTGCCTTCTCTTCAGCAGAGACCTGAGCAGGCAGAAGGTGATTTGAACAACTGAATTTATAGAGGTAGCTGGTTTTGGTTCCCTCATGAGTAGGAAGGTGCCAAATAAACCAGTAAGAATCATTCTTAATGATGTTTGTTTGTTTTTACATTTTTAATGTATTTTTGCCTTCAGGCAGCTTCTGTGTGCGTGGAGAGAAAATGCCCTTGCTCTTATACACGAAGCTAAGGCGGCTACTCAGGCAGATGAGCACTACAGGAGAGCAGTCCTGTCAAAGGTGGGGTCTATACAGCAGCTATCAGGGGCTCAGGGGTCAGGTAATGCAATAAGAAAAACCAAAAACTTAATTTAAGAGACTAGGAAAGGTCTAAAAAGTGGAAGTCTTGCCTTGTTTTTACAGGCGTCTCTGAAACTTGTCTGAGCGAGCTCACAGTTTTCCCTCTTCCATTCTTTCTCCTCTTTTCTTAGAAGAAAGAGAAACCCAGTGCTCTGTTATAGCACAGTAATACTGATGAGGTGGAGCAGGAGGGTGGGTGGATGGAAAAGAAGAATGCTTTGAGCAATGCCAGGGAGACCCTCTGGAATAGTGCTGTATTTAATTTGTAGGAAGTTTTCACTGTCTTGCTGACCCTGATGTGAAAAATGAGATGGAAATGGTTATGTTGCCAGCAGTGGGGAGCACTTTGCTTCCCCTCCCATTGCAGTGCCAATCTGTATCCCATGTGCTGCTTGCACTGTGTGTTTAGGTGTTGCTGCAGTGGAGACACATTGCCTGGCTACGAGCACGTCACCGCCAGGACAAGGGGACAGCTGTGGTGGAGGCCAGAAGACATTTGGATTTAGGTGAGCTGATGGAGATACTGGTCTCTCAAAAGACCTGGTTATCTGTGTACGAGCCAAGGTCAGTCTGTCATGTCATCTGTGCAGATAAAGTGACTGGGTGGTCTGTTAGCTTACAAAGGACATCCCCATAGGATGGAGAATGACTTGGGACTCAGTGAGCTGCTGAAGGCTGCTTGTGTGACTTTTGCTTCTCTGTTGGTTCCTCGTTTATATAAGGGATGGTAACACTTCCTTCCTCAAAGGAATTTTCCATTACTGATTTTGAGAAGCTCAGACATCTGTTTTGAGGGCAGTAGTACAATATTACTGCTTCAAGGCCCTCAAACTCTGCAAGCATTTTCATGGTACTAGCCACATTCTTGACACGAGGACTCTGAAACACAGAGGGGAAATGATTTCATAAAGGTTATAAGGAATGTCAATGGCAGCAGGGAAGAGTTGCAAGTCACAGCTCACTGTCTGTTACCTGAGATGTTTCACAGTTCTGTTTCCTTACACTGAATACTGTCAGTGCTGAGTATTGTCCATGTTAAGTATTGCTGAAAGAGTCTAGAAGAGCAGCTGATTACTTGTTGCTCTGAGATTAAGTCTCCCTGTGGTATAAGTAATTTTATTCTCTCCTAACAGTGCGTTTAGAGACTCAGTTTCTTCACTGGAAGGAATTGACAAGGGAATCTCTGCTGCTGAAGGCTCAGCACCACAGGGCAGTACAGCACCACCAGCAGCACCTGCTCCTGAAGTACCTGGTGAAATGGAAAAATTATCATCAATGGTGCCTTGAGAAAATGGTGAGAACCTCCCCAGCCTGTGGGAAGTGACATGTGTGGAGGAGCAGCCGTGTGCCCTGGAGAAGGGAATGAGAGTCTTAGCTGAGGAGGGGCATGACAGCCTTCTGTGCTGAGGAAGAAGGAACATGCCTGAGTCTTGCCTGAAGAAACTGATAGAAGTAATAGACTGAGCAAGAGATGACAAGCTGAGCTTGCCATGGGTGGGACCATTTACTGCGAATGAAATCCTTCCTGCGCTCACAGATACCTGCAAATGGGGTTACACCATAGGGCACTTGGCTGTTGAGGGTTGCCTCAGCAGAACAAGGGAGGGTGGTAAAGGCTGTTTGATAGCTGTTCTGCTCTTGCAGCATTTGGCTCAGGGAAATGAGGTTTGCCTGCAAGTGACTCACTGTTTTGGTTGCCTTACAGCTGCTGCAGAGACAGGGAGATCACCTACTGACTCACAGACTTTGCTCTGCATCCTTCTCTTGCTGGAAGGCACGGGTAAGGAATTTTCCCCTGGGTGGATACCTAGCTCTTTGCTAATCCTTATCCATTCTTCTCCTTCAAGTTCCACTTACATAACGACCAAAAAATACATTTATTTAAACATTTTCAGGATTTTTTAATTCCACTAGCACAAGACACACCTTGCCATAGACTGGGTGAACTGAGTAGGTTTTTCTGCTCTGGCTTTACCAGCATTTCCTCCTTGGTTGATGCTTTGACTGGTGTGGCTGGTATGGGATGTGTGAATTCCTAACCTGGCTGCTCTGCATTTTTTCCCCTGACAGCTGTTGCAGCAGCAGTGGGAAAAGCAGCAGACGGTGCAGGCACTGTGGCACTGGTCCCTCTCAGTGCAGAGGAAGGTAAGGGGTGTGTGGGGCAGGCAGTGAGGTTGCAAATGTGCAGGTCTGGCTGCAGTCAGCAGAGTGCACACTGAGTATCTGTGTCTTTTGGTCTTTGGGGTGCTCTATGTTATTTTGGGATGCTGGAAAAATGTCCTTAAATCTTCTTAGCTGATTAAAAAATGTAGACATATTTTACCTCATCCAGCCTCAGCTGACTTAAATCCCTGTCCCTTTGTCCTTGAGGCAGTGTCCTGTTGCTGTGGCTCTGTCTGTTCCTATCCAGTGGAAAGTGTTCCTGTCTGCAGGGGAATCCCTGACCCAGAACCCGTCTGTAACACTCACAGCACTCTCTTCCTGTTGTAGGTATTTGATGCTTGGCTCACATTTGCTAAGGGGAAACAGGAGAAAAGAGATGCCATTGAAAAAGGCACAGAAGTTCACCACACAACTTCTCTGAGAGAAGGTGTAACCTGGCCTTTGAGAAATGCTGGAGGCATGAAACAGTTGCAGGGACAGCTCCACACCCAGCACCAGCTGAAGGTGAGAGGCAGATGATTGTCCAAATACATCCAGAACTGGGCTGCTCTGATCTCTGCTCTGTGTGGGCATGTGTGTTTGTGTGTATGGCAGGTGTGTATCTTGGAGCCCCACATCCCAACTGTTGTTTGGATCCCATATACACTTTTGCCTGCGGTCCAAAGCATTTCATTCAGCTGAGACTGGAGGACTTCAGACTCATGTTGCTAATTGGGAACCTTTCTTAATGAAACAATTTCAAAACTGGTCAACTCCTGCCATAGACAATGTTTCTGGATTAAACCTTTGCACTTGGCCAGGATCTGGTCTCAAAATTCTGTGCTAGAATGAGGCATTAGAGGCTGCATCTGATCCTGTCAGCTTTAGCACTGCTTGTGCCTTCAAATGTGAGCTTGTGTCACTTCTGCCTTTGACTATCAGCTGAGTCCTGTATGTGAAAAGGAAGATAGGGATGCCTGTATTGATTGCTCTCTTCCTGCTTCTGGGCAGCTTTCCCAGCTCTCTTTCAGATTTTCAAGATACCAATTTTCCCATTTGCTATAATGTGCAGTGTGCCTTGTTGCAGAAGTACCCAATTCTACTTCCCCAAATGTTACCACAATAACCTGTTAATTTAGCTGAGAGAGCTGCTGTGGCTGTGAGGTCATCAGAAATCTCAGTTCCTTCTGCAGTGTCCTTCTCCCTGGGTGGTGTGGTGCTGCTTCCTGCTCTGAGCCAGCAGCACATCTCTGCTGTCCTTGGTGTTGGCAGGCAGCCTACCACCTTCCCCTCCATGCATGGCTGTGGCAGCAGAAGACTCTCTCCAAGAAATTAAATAAGTCTTGTTCTTTTCTGCCACCTCTGAAGAAACAGGTGACAGTTAAAAGGCATGATGAGACAAGAGGACATTCAGCAGAGGAAGAGCCATGGCCTTCAAAATGCAGACATCTACCACTGCACCCTGCTGATGGGGGCTCAGTTCTCAGTGACCTGTGAGTATAAAGGTCTGGTGCCTCTCCTGTTTCTCTGGCATATATGTAGCTTTGCATGTATGTAGTCTATGTGTATCTCATTTTTATTTCCAAGCTTTCACATTGATCACTTAGTTCCATTGATTCCCCTTAACTCTTTCTCTGACCCTGCATCATATGGCTGCTGGTGCAATCATACAAGAGCTGCTGTGTAATGCGAACAGCAGCCCACACATCATGAAGGAATTTGTGACTTTATTTGCATACCAGTGACAGATGGGGTCACCTCAGCTAGAGACCTTCACTGTGTGCTTCTCAAGGTGTAGCTAAATTCATGGAGCATTGGTCATTGTCATAGGAACAGTTACACAGAGAAACACTTGAGAGATACCTGTGATGGGCCATCAGCAGAGCTTATCTTGCCCAAGTGACCTAGAGGTGTCACTGAAGCTCATGTTTTTCTCACTGAAATCAAGTATAAGCTTTGATGAAATAATAAATATCAAGATCCTGGCTATACAGAAGCTAAACTTTCTTCTTGCCCCTTTCTTTGCCCTGGGGAAGATTTTCCTTAAAAAATTCCTACTGATCACAGGGCAATTGCAAGAAATAATTTTCTATTAACCTTCTCAGCCCAGGACAGGAGCCCTACAGGGAATAAGATGGCAACTTCACATTGCTTTAGGCTTGTATATGCTGCCAAAAGAAGAGTTTCTCCTCTGTTCAGTTGTGACCCTTGCACCACTCCTCGTGTTGGCACAACCATTCACATGGTGAACCAGATTGTCACATTAATACAGGCAGAAATTTAGTCTTTGGGAATGACATGCAAGGGCAGAGCAGGGATGAATGATGGAACAGGACTGTTTCTTTAGCTGCAATGCCAGCTTATGCCACTTTAAAGCATTCCTGAATCTGGAGCATTGTTCTATTTTTCTTTCCAGAAATGCTATTCAACAAGCCAGGTTACCACCAGGGAGGCCTGACTTCCTTCTAGAGTCTCTAGAAAGCAAGGAACTGCTTGGACCTCCTTTTACTAGGTAGAAAATGTATTTTTAAAAGTAAAGAAAAGGGAGTGACTTACAGTGGGCATAGTAAAGCAGCTGACTGGGGAGCTGTATGCAAGGGAATTACAAGAGTCTCCTTTTTTGCACTGACTGTAAAGGACAAGACCAGCAGGTTGCACTGTACAGTGACATCATCCTTCTTCCTTTACAGGTCAGAGGTGCCCTTTGAGCAACCATCTGTGAATAAATGTTCTGCACAGACTGGGAACTTAGTGCTGACAGCTCACAAGGAAGAAAGCACCTGTAAATGGCTTTCTCAGATGGGCAGTGCTGCTCATTCCCGTCCCTCTCCCCCACGTGCTGCCCTCCCCTCTCCCCCACTGTGGACACAAGATGTGCCTCATGCTGGGCAAGGGCCAGAGGTCTGGTCTCCTGCCTCTTTCATGCCCCGAGGGAAAGCTGGATCAGAGAAGGTGAGTGTAAGAACAATCGGTGTGTGTTCTGGGCTGCTGTCAGCAGGCATGTTGCTTATTGCTGTGTTTTCCTGTGGCTCCTCTGAACTGAACTGCCTGTACATTGCCCTCCTCTGAACTGCCCACCTGGGTGTAGATCTGTTCTTTTCTTATTCTGGCTGTCATCTTTAAAGCTGACCAAGAGAACTGCCTCTGAGTGCCCCAGGACTGTGTGCCCCTAGTGTGAAGCAATCCACATGTGTGTTGCACTGTAATTCATGCCTTTTCTCCTGGTGGTCTTCCTACCCAGATCTTTTCATAACAATTCACTTGAGGGTGCTGCCCCTTCAGAGTTCAGAGCATTTACAGTTTGCCACCCAGTTTACAGGGTTTGAAGAAAAACTGATTGCTCCAGTCAGTTTAGGAGCAGGGGTTGTGTCTGAGAAGCTCAAAAAATTGAAACTCACTCTACCTGCAGGTCGGTGCTTGCATTTTAAACCCTTACTCCACAAAATGGGAGGTGTTAATAGTGATTAAATTACTCTATTTTAGAAATCAAAGAGCCTACTTTTTAAGCTCTGCTTCTTCTGTGGGATTTTATGAGAGGGGCTCAGTGACTACAGAGGGTGTCTGAGTGGGAGTAGGGCTTAGTAGGTCAGATGCATCCTACTTGTAGGGCTTAGTCAAGAAAACCCTTTGAGGAAAAACCCAGTGTCACTCTGAACTCATAGGGAGGAGGTCAGCCTGTGGGTGGTCACAAAGGAGCCCATTCCCAAAACTCTCAACAGAACTTCATGGAGAAGAAGTTGCAACCAAACTTGCAGCCACATTTGCTGTCACATGAAGACTTGGTGGGGCAATGGAGTCACCAGACTGTAGGTAAGTCCTCAGATCTAAACTGTGGCAGCTGCACATCCTCCTCTCTAATCTATATGAGACTCCAAGTCAGCTCCACAAAACGTATGGGACACAAGGCAGTCTTGTGTGCCAGCATCAGGTGGGAAGAGATATCAGTGTTCTTTTTGGGGATGGTAAACACAGTTGTGTGGATTTTGCTTATTCTGGGGGCTGTTCTAGGGATGAGGAATGGGAACTGCTTGGGGTTGGCTTCTTTTAGGAAGAGAATGTGCTCAGGTGCTGGGGCAGAACTCGCTGCAGGAGAGGAGTTTACCCAGTAAGGCTCTCTTGAGGGCTCCCTGTACTGACAGTGTGGGTGTAAAGGGGACAGATGGTGTCTAAGCACCTCTCACTGTGGTGTTTTTAATTACTTAGGGACATGAAATTTGTGTTCTGCAGGACTAGACTGTAACTATTCAATTGAGACTAGATAAAAACCACTAAATTCTGAATAAGCCAAATCTGTATTTGTAGTACTAAACCATCCACTAGACCATTTCTTATCTTTTGTGTGTTCAAACTGAGTCTTCAGAGCTTGTGCTGCTGCCAGGACCCCTGCCCTCTCACTGTGCCTGACCTTTGGGGTGCACAGGCACATACCACTGGGTAACAAAGCACGTGGAAAGGACCCAGGAGGGTTCCATTTTTCCTGTCTATTAAAAATGTTTCCTGTTTCTTTGCTAAGAAGAAACAGTGGATGTCTGTTCTACTTCCATTGCTTGTGCATTGTACCTTCCATTCAGCTGAAGGGGAAGAGAGGGAGCACAGCTCCGGAGAGGAAATGGTGCTGCAGAGAAAGGTGGAAGTTGAACTCCGACACATCCAGCAGCAGATGCAGTACTACTACAGCAGGAAGCAGGAGCTCAAGTATGTTGCAAAGCCCCTTTAGCCAGCCCTTCTTAATGCTGTCAACTTAATGTTGCATTTTTTTAATGTATCTCCCCTGAAAATAGTGTAGTTTGGGCACAGTAGAACTGTGAATGGAACAGAGAAAAGCTCTAGAGAATTTTTTTTCTTCTATTTAGGTCACTCCAGGTGAAAGGGAGTACGTGCACAACTTCTGTAGTCAGCAAGTAGTTTAATTATACCTTTGGTTTAATTGTACCTTTGGCAGCTCTTGGACAAGCATGTCAGAGGTATCACTCACTGTAATCTGAAGGCAGTTCAGGTTAATTGGGCAGAGCAGCTGAAATTTAGCTTTTACTTCTTTTTATCAAGAGAAGCGAAGACTGAGCTTTTCCAACTATCAATTAAAAAATTAAATATGTCTGGTATTTAATAACTGCTCCATTAGAACAAGAAAACATTTACAAAACTTCTTAAAATAAATTGGGGTTTGGAGGGGATTCAACTGTCAGGAAGGAAGAAGTCAAGGATTAGAACTAGGAGATAGAAACAAGTTTTCAGAATTCTCTGCTTTCCAGCATCCTTTTCTCTTTCTGCTTTTTGAAAAGGTGTTAACCATTCACAGGTTTGAGACAAAAAATTTGGTCTTATTACAAGTATCAATTGCAAGTGTAAGTTGGCTTAGACTGTTGAGCTGTTAAGTGGGATAAGAATCCTTCTAATCCATTTTCTCAGGTCCTGCCAGCAGCAGGCACACATTCTGCAGCAGTGGCTGGACAGCAGCACACGAGCAGGAGCCCGAGTGGGGGTGCGAGGACTTCAGGAGGAACTGGGCCAGGTGTGTACACAGCACTCCAGCTGAAGCTACTGACGTGACTGTCACTGTGCTCTGCACCCAGGCTGAAGGCTGGTGGGGCCTGTGAGGAACCGTGCAGTAACCTGTTAGTAAAATGCCCAAAGGGAAACCTGAGCCAGAAGTGAGCCAGTGAGCAGAACAGGCTGTGGAGGGGCATCTTCCTGTTTGTTCAGAAATGTAGCTCCAGCTCAAACAGACCTTTCCGAGGCTGTTTCCACACTACAGGATCAGGCTTAAGTAATTCAATCTCAAAATGTTTTCTCAGTTTCTCAAGACAGTTTCCCTGTGTTCAGCCTTCACCTGCACTGCTCAGAGTCCCCAGGTTCATACACCAGCTGTGGGCCTGCACTGGTACCTCTGAACCCAGCCAGGACTGAGCTGTTCCCAGGGCCACTCACTGGCTCTCAAGTGGCGTAGTCCAAAGGCTGCTGGAGCAGCACGTGCTGTCAGAAAGACTAAACGCTGCCTTGCTGTACTAACAGCTCATGCACTTCTCTTCCCTTGCAGCTGCAGGTGAGGATCAACACTCTCACCGAAGCACAGCCAATGGACAGACACCATGTTCGGAGCCTGCTTGCCCGCCTGCGTGAGATCCAGCTTGCCCTGGATCTGTAATGCATCTGAACCAACTTTCCAGCTCAGGGGTAGGACTTTTTGCCCCTTTGATAGCAGGGGAGAATGGAAGAGGTGTGTGTTCACTTGGCTCTATATATGTCATTTATAGTTGATACATTAAAATATTTTTGCTTGTTTCATTGTTACTAAAGCTGATGAAAAACCAAACTGAAGCCGCATCTACCTCATGCTGCACTTGCAAGACCTACTTTAGGTTAGTTGCCCTGTCGTGGCAGAAAGATAAGCAACACAGATAAGACTCTTTATTTCAAACTGTTTGCAAGAAAATGAATTCATGTCAGTAAGTCATACACTTTGACATACAAAAATACCGTGCTACTGATACAGTTGAATTAAATGGATTCTCCATGGAGGAGAAATTCACAGCATTATCAGCACCCTCGAGGACCTTTGCTTCCACTTTTGGGGTGTGTTGCTGGCATCACAAGCAATGTTGTTTTATTAGCTTGCTCTGCACAGTATTAAAACCATCCTAAAAACAGCCACTTGCTGAACCCTCTCCTCCTCCTGAGCTTTCTAATAAAGCAAACATCAGTAACTCATCCTCCAGCATAGGCTAACAGTAACCTTCAGATAGTGTGGATGATGATGCTGAGTAGGAAGAAATTAAAGCTTAAACTTCCTTTGGCTGTGTCTGGATGCCATAGGCCCCAGTGGAAAGGGGGGGAAAGATTTACTTGTGGTTTTCTCTCATCTGCTGGAACAAATTTGCTTTCAACTGTTATCATGACATTGAAGTTTAACCAAAAAGCCACCCTAACTTTATCCTCTGGGAGTTGGTATTTGCCTTACTCTCCTCTCATTCTCAAAGGTTTAAAAAAACACACTTGTGTCTGGTACTATACTGCTGCAGGAGTAAACTTGCTAATGCCAAGAAGTTTAACAAGATAGGTGGCTGAGAGCCACTTCAAGCTTTCAAACTCCTCCCTGTGTAAAGTGAGGAGACACTGACTCCTGGAGCCAAATGAATTTTCTCCTGCTTGTCACCCAAACAGCCACCACCCTCACCTGACTCAGGGCTGGGCTACATCACTTAGAGGCAGTTTATCATCCCTTCCTTCCCGATGACAAGCTAAGCATACAGGACTTGGCAAACTGGACATTTGCACAACAAACTTACATTCTGTTTTCTGCAGTGCATACAAAGAAGGGTTTCTTGGGAGATCAGAGCTGGTCAAAGACTCATCTCCCTGACATAGCAGAAAAGTAGCTCAAGCAAAGAAGTAATGCAAGAAATCTTTCAGAAAGCAGAAAGGCAGGTTTCATAAGCATGTCCACTCCAACAAGCTCTGGACAGCAAAATCAGTTCTAGATGTTCGAGTTCTGGGACTCGAAACAGTTTATTCTCTAAAAACAACTCATACATTGCTTTAAAACTCAAATCCTCTTCACTTTGGCAGCAGTTTCTGTCAGTACCACATAGTGCCACATGCAACAGATCCAAGGTGTTAGATTTTAACTCTTCTTGATGTGAAGTTAACAGAGGCTCTAAAATTTCACTGTGGATGAAGCTTCAGCACAGCTTTCAGCCCCCAGCACATTCCTAGCATTAAGTATGAGGGGAAGTCAGAGCCAGTGTGGGGTTGTTTTATATTTTCAATAAAAAGAAACGGTTGCCAGTCAAGGGAGGGCCAGGTTGGCACCTGGGAGGCAATATGGGATTTCTTCAAAGAGCCATAATATTTTTAAACACAGTCAGTGCATAGAGCATTTAACTCTGAGGAATAAAAATTGGTCCTGAAGTATCTGAAGCTGTTCTGTAAGAGAAATTAGTTCTTCAATAATTTAGTGACAAAGCAACAATGAAGATACATAGCAGAAAGTAAAAACATTTTAAGTTGCTATGACATCATATAAGAAAAACATTCCCTGTGTCTTCCAACGCCTTAATCCAAGAGGTGAAGTAACTGTCCCTCATACAGACAAAAATATTAAGGCCTGGAATAGCAAAATAAACCCATGGATTAGGACACACAGCTCTGTCTGGGGTTTTTTTGTGTGTTTTTTAAAAGAAAATCCCAAGATGACAAGTGCTGTTGTCTGGAATGTAGACACAGTGTTTTCAGGTTTAAAATACAGTGCAAAGTCCATTTTTAAAGGGACAATGTCAGGCAAAAGAACTGGAGTTGTCCAAGAATAGAAAAAATCTGTCTGAGGCTAATTCTTTGTACTGATGCTGGCTGCTGAACATTTTGCTCTGTTTGGGCTGTGAAGCCACATCAACCAATTTCACTGTTTGTTTCTCTGTGCATTCAGGCTGTCTTTATTTAAGAGTTTCAGCACTGTTTCTCAGAAGAAAATAAATATGAGAACATATCCTTTACTCAAGGTTTGAAAAACAGATTTTGCAGATATATAAGATAAAAGGTGTGACTCAGCCTGTCAGTGTCCCTTTTAATACAGGTAATCTCCACCCTTCCCCATTGCACCTGCACAGCCACAGAAGGCTTAGAAGGGTCTTAAGAACATAATTATCCTGTGGCACATTGCGGGGAGAACATGAAACAGCACAGGCACAGGGTGGGACAGAAACCTCCATGGGCAACATCATTAAAGGCAGCTGTACCAAATACATCCATGATCATTCCATTCAGTTCCTACATTCAGCAGCAGGTAAATGCAGACCAAATACTCTCAAGGTGAATGCAACCATGACATCATCTTTCCTCCTCACCCAGTCCTGCTGAGTGATATGGCCTTGTTAAGTGAAACACTCAGTGGTGGGAAGAGGCCCTTTGTACAGCCAACCTTCATGCTGTGGCAGTTTCTATAGGGACCCCAGTGCTTCTCCAAAGCGGATTTTCTGTCCGGCTTTGAGGTTGAATTTGAAGTCCTTGGGTGCCTCAAAGATTAGTACAATCGTAGAACCCAAGTTAAATTCCCCTAAATGTTCCCCTTTCCTCATGGGGATTCCCTCCTTATTGTTGTTGGAGATGAAGCTGAAGTCATTGTAGGAACCTTTGGAGTAACTTGGACTGTTGGTGTGCAAGTCCTGTACAGAGAAGGAAGAAACTGTTACTTGAGGATTTCAGTGCTCTGTATTCATCACACAGCTGTAAATGCTCAGGCATTTTCAAAGCAGGAACTCACAATTCAAAGTTGCAACAGAAATATTCAAAAGTCTGTACTGGCTCTGATGCCACTTAAAGTAGTCTTAGAACATCAGTAGTGAGAAACACCCTAATTTCAGGGTAGTAAGACTTTTTTCTTTTTTTTTGGTAATTTTGTTACGCTGTACCAACCTCAGCCACCAAACCCAGGAAGCTGCTGCTGCAACCCTGCTCACCTGGTCGAAGTAGATGCGGATGGAGCCCACGTTTGTGGCTCCGACAGCTGTTAATGAGAAGAAGCCGTGTTTCCAGTCCCCTCTAAGGACAACCCGCTCATTGTGGCAGAACAGCTCCTTGATCCAGCGAGCAACCCCAGGATTCACAGACATCAGAGAGCCTGAAGGAGTCAGAAGTATTCAGGTTAGGTTGGCTGGCTTGCAGCAATAATGTAATGCCACCCAAATGGTGTTTTCGGTAGCTGATCCAGTAAACAACTCGGTCACTTATTTGTAGGATGAGCGGAAAATGCTTGGCAGAGCGAATGAAAGAGAAGGCTGTGCTGAAAACAAAGGGGTCACAGAAGGATGTGTGAGGCAGGTCATGTCTCTCCCCTGCCCAAATACTTAGGTTTTTGCTACATACCAAGGGTAAAATATTTTCATCTGCTTAACTAAAGTACGATGGTCTGCAAAACATCCAATCCCAGCTCCAGCAGTGTAACTGTTTAGTTGCATTTTCTTTGCCAAGCACAAGCAGAGATCATACTTTAGGATACTGTTTGGTGTGATCTCCAGAACTATCTGTATTTCAGGTGCAAACTGAATTAACAGTGTTTGGGAACAAATCAGGTCAGCATGGATCAACAGGTACTTCAAAGCACTCCAACAGCTTGAATTCAATATTTATGTAATGTTTGCACCATTTCTATGTGACTTGTCCTGGTAAACCACACTGCTGTAACACCACTATTTGTGACAAATCACTTTCCTGCCGTTATCTATCATGTGGCTGCAAAACTACTGCACTGCTGTGGCTCACTCAGCAGTATCATAGCAGAGCTTCCCTTCAGGGCTGTTTTGCAGGAACAGACACCAACCTGGGAAATGCCGTCGGTGCGACACCGTCCAGTCGGTGGGCGAGTGGAAGCAGTGGTAGTCCCCTGGGGCCAGGTAGATCACACAGTGGTACAGCTCATTCCCCTCCTTTGTGACCAGCTGTTGCTGGAAAGAGTTACCAGGTGGGGCTGCAGAGAAACCAGGGAAAGGAAGGGGTTAAAGGTAACTCTTCCCTGGCACTGGTGCAGCAGAGCAGTAATAGCACAAGTCAGTCATTAGCGGGTCAGAGCTTGAGCATAAATCTTGTTAAGGAATAGCTTATGTAGTTCTTGGTATCCAGGTGCTTGGGCCCATTTCAGTGGGACAGCAGGAGTGCTCCAGCCTCAATTTAGTGACAGAACTTGGAGTCAAGGGTAGGAACCAAGCAAATAAATTCAGACAATCAGAAGTAGCCAGGCACAACACTATAAAGCCACTGGTGAGAAAGAGAAGAATTACAAAAGTGACATGTTTATCCCTGAATAAAGCAAAACAGAAGTCAGATTTGCTTTTGTCTCTAACAACACAAGAAAGAGAGGGGGGAGAAAAGTAATTTCTTTTCCCATGGTCTCCAAGAACACTGAAAGGACAGAGCAGAATAAATGCAGGACTGACACACAACTCACCCTGACTAAAACGCAGGTCCTCTGTGGGGATGCGAGGTCCCAAGAAAGACTCCAGAGAATAAGTGACCCCTTTCACTTGCTCCACTTCACAGTTTTTCACCTGTCCGAAATTCAGGATCTTTCCATCCGAGGGACTAATCTATAGTGGAGAGAAAGAAATCAAACACATTAGTTCCTGCCTGCCTTCCTCCTGAAGCAGTGCTGTTCCCCCGGGGGCCGTGGGGAGCTGTGGCAGCCCCCCTCACTCACCACGCTGTGCACGCCGCACACTGGCCGCGCCTGTGGCTTCAGCTTCCTGCGGAAGAACTCGCTGAGGTTCCTGTAGTGGTGCAGGTCCTCCACAGCCGCCTCCTTCATGTTGACGCCGAAGGTCCAGATGTACAGGCTGTACACGGGCTTCCGCAGCCATGTGGGCAGCTCCACCTGGTTCAGGCGGCCCCAGGCCCGCGACAGCAGCCGAGTTGGCACCGACTTGTACAGGGCGACCTGCGGGAAGAACGGCACCGGGTCAGCAAGCCCGTCCCACCGAGGGCCACAGGAAGGGTCACGCAGTTCCTGCGACCCCTTCCCTTGGACTGTGGGTTACACCACACACCAAGTGGCCGTTAAGTCAGCAAAAAGTGAAACTGCACTTCATCCTCACTCCCGTCTAGGGAGAGCAGAGAAGGGACAGGGTGAAAATTCCTACAATTTTACACTGAATCCAGAATTCCCACTTCCCTGCAGGCTGAAGCTCCACATTCAAGTGACTGGAAGCTGCCCACTTGAGGCTTACTGGAAAGAAGAGACATTGCACACATTCTAGTAGAACTCCAGTCAGAAAGGTTTAACATTACCAAATTTCTGTGGATAACCAAATGAAAACTGACTGAAAAATAATGCCCCCAGTGTCTGTTGATCTACTCCTTAGAGGCCTTTACCGCTGGGATGTGTTTCCCACATCTTGGTCCTGGATTTTGTGCTGCTCCAGTGACACCAGTACCATCGAGGAAATGCACCCTTGTGGATGCAGCTACACCAGTATGCACTTCCACCAGCTTTACTCCTCCTCTCACAACAAGGGGAGCTGATAATTACAGGAGCATAAAGTGCATTTATTTCTGCAGAAATATACCTCTGGACTTACAACAAGCCCTAGTTTTAGCAAGGCAAATGACTGAAATGAAGTTGGCAAGAGATATCTGCTGTTGATGTAAGTGGACAGATGACTGCAGCTTCCTGTTTATAATTCCAGCAGGCAACTCTTCTGGGGGTTGTGGTACTTCCTGTCAGCCAAAAAGCCATCATGTAGCTGAGGGGGGCCTGGGACACGTGGCCCAAAGGAACTGAACACTCTGAAACCAGTTTTGCAAAAGAAGTGGTGACTGGTGCCATGTTTTTGAGCAGCACAGCTCAGCTACATTCAACTCAGCTAGAAGCTGTTGGGTTTGTTTCTTAGTGAGAGTAAGCATTTAATATTAATCATATCCTTAATTTGCCTTATCAGCCATCAGTGCGCTTGCAGCAAGTGTGGGTAAAACTCTCCTAAATCTTCGTTCACGAAGTCTAGCCATAATGGAATCATATCCTTCATAATTAAGTCTTGCAAAATACAGCCATAAACACAAAACACACTGGCTCAGAGCCTGTCCCTTGTATGAAATATATCAAATTAAGATTTCACTTACAAATCACCATCCTGTGTATATACAGTGATATTTCAGAACTAAAATACCCACCTAATCTTACTTCAGATAAAACCTTCTAAATGAACAGTATCTTACGTTTTATAAGTGGATCTTAGAGTGTTAACTTCTAAAATAAATTTTGCTGTTTTCCACCAACATGGAAAATCTGCAGATAGCAGTGTAAAATCACACAAACTGCCCAAAGTGCTATTTCCTAGTAACCCCTTCTCTTCAAAAGAACCTGGTTTTCAAGTTGATGGGATCAAAGAGAACAACTGTTCAATTAAATAGTCTTAAGAATGGCAACTCTGTTGCAGCCTTCAATTAAAGCATTTGTGTGGTTGTTGCATTGCATGATTTGTGGGGAGAAAAACCATGTGCGAGGCATCCACACCCTGCTTTTAACAGGGTCAGAGCAGAGATCTGCACATCATCTGGACAGGCCGGATTACAAATGCTCAAGGAACTTGAGGAACAAACCCTCCTCACGCAAAAACAACAGAAAGAAAGAGACCATTCCAATGTGGCCAGGAAAGGGAACTGGCCATGAGGTTTGGTCTGCCTTGTCCTAGCCCTGATCCTGTGAGGTGACTCAATGAATTCAAAAGTTTCTCTTGATCTTCCCTGACTGCTAGAGGACAAAGAAACTCTCTGCTACTGAAAGTCACTTGCCTGTGAAGCAATGAATCAACACAACCATGAACAGTGAAAACTAAACAGAAACATGAACTGCATGCCTGGTTTCACACGGGTGACCAGCAGGCTGTCCTCACTGAGGGAGCTCCCCCCCAGGTGCTGCCAGCTCCTGCAGGACACACAGCTCGGACTCGAAGCGCAGACCTGCTCACACTTACCCTGCTCATGGGCCTCCATCCCACTCTGGTCAAGGGCTTAAGAGCACCGAAAGGCAGAAGGTAATAGAGAATAGTCAGAGGCCAAGAGCGCAGTTTCAGAGCAGGCCTAGACATACAGCTCAGCTGGCCCAACCTCCGCCGCAGGGCCAGCTGGGGGAATTGCAACCTGAAAGATTACACACACAACATCAGAGGGTCAGGCATCTCAGCTGCAGAGCCACCAGCTTCTGACAGCTGGGATGAGTTATCCCTGCTGCACATTACTTAAACATCGGTTCTGTGAGTCTTTGCTCCTTTATTTTGATCAGTTCTTCCCCTTCCCAAAATAGAACAGTTTATCTAAAACAAAAGAAAGAAAATCCTATGTCCGAAAAATGGCATTCACTGTCACAGGTCACATTTTGGGAATAACACCCTCAAAAATGAAAGGCAAGACCACTTGCAGATGACATTTGAAAACAAAGTCACAGGTGGTTTGTCCAACTAACAACATCACGTAAGAGTTTAAGTGGAAATAACAAAGCACAAAGGTGCTTCTTCCAAATTATCAGACTACAACCCCAGGAAACATTTCTTGTGACTTCTCCAGGTGTTGGATAGCCAAAGTGGGAAGCAACATTCTGAAAGCTGGGAATCTGTGACTCTGGAACTCTAACAATTTGTCTACAAAGGGATAAATTTAAAGAAAGAACAGATGCTTGATGAAAGGAATCTCTGAAACCTAATAAATAAGAAATCCCTTGAAGGGTGCATGTGTTGAAGGCATATTGACTAGATTGTGCCTCAAGTTGTATTTTATATCACAATGGATGCTGGAATCGAATTTACAGACCGGTTGGTCATTCACTAACTTGGGGAAACAAGTATTTGAGAAAAAACAGGAGTGGCACTCCTGAGATAGTTAATACAATTTACAAATGCCTGATTCCAAGAGACATTTTTCCAGGTCTGAAAACCTTCCCTGAGTACCCTGTTGTGAACAGGGAACATGTGGACAAAGCCAGTATTGCTAGTGCTGAAAGACAATCCAGTCTCCATAGCCCAATAACCAAGTCTATCTCTGATTTTTTGTCACATGGATGTCCTGACTGAGAGGGATGTCATTTTGCACAAATGGCCATGGGGAGAAGCTGACCTTGTAACTCTCAGAGGGAAATGCCACTCAGTTTATTAGCAGAGCACATCATGGGCCTCAGTTCAGGCCCTTGTGGGAGGTTTGGATGCAAGACCCTTTGGGTCCCCATTTATACTTTGGCTTCAACTCAGGAAGAAACCGTTGGCATTCCCAAAGTCTCACTATCAAGTGGAAGTCTGCCTACCTAAGGGCAAACTCAAATGAGGGCACTGACTGAACTCCTGGCTGAAGGCTGTTCCCCTGTGGCCAGGACACAGTGATGTGCTCTCACAAACTCGAGTGGGATGGCCTGGCTGCTCCCAAGAGCTCCCTCTCTTAAGGGATTCTGTGGTATGAAGGGTGAACTGCAAAACCTCTGCATGTCTTTCCACGATGGAAAGAAGCTGAGAATTTAAAAGGAAATTTTCTTGCCAACACGTTCTTTTCAAAACTTGGGCCAGAATTAAAATGCCATGGAGGCAGGTATGACTGTCACCACTTTGGGATACAGGATGGTGCTTTTGGCTCAGAGATTACTTTCTGCAGTGAACACAACTTCTCTCCCCCAAAGAATTAGTAAATAACAAACAGAGACTGATCTCTGCATCACAATGCAAGGGGTAAAAAGAGCCCTGAGCAAAGTGCTGTCTCAGCACAGTTAAAGCCGCTTCTCAGCTGGAGATGGGATTGCCATGGGAATAAGAAAGGACACTTTACATTTTTCCTCCCATTCTTTTCACATTCTTCCTTCCATCCTTTTCACATTCTTCCTGCCATGCTTACCAACCCTCAGCCTACAGGGGCTGGAGGGCTGGGAGCCAGGCTGGGTCCTGGTCCCCCTCCTGCTGCTCTCCCCCCCTTCACTGCAGTTGCTCCTGGACCAATCCCTGCAGAGCTGCATCACTCCGGAGCCTTCGAGCTTCTCATTGCCTTGGCCTGCTTTCAGAGCGGGCCCTCAGCTAATTTTTCCATTCTCCCAGTGATGGAGAATAGAAAGGAAAGGCACGACAGCCTCCTCATTCCCCTTGCCATGGAACAGCATGCCCTTCTCTGCCGGTGCAATGCATAAGGAGCTTTATAGTAATTAGGCCAAACAAAAGCTTCGCAGATGGCTCCTGCTTCTCCTGCCCAGGAACCCTCCCAGCCTCCCTCCCACCTCAATCACCATTCCTGCAAAGCAGAAAACACTGAACAGTACCTGAAAGGAGCTCTCCTACTTGGTGTCCCACCGGCAGAGCCAGTCGGGCCTGTGCTCTCCAGCTGTGGGTGCTGGACCCCGGCACAGCTGCTGCTGCCGCCGTTCCCTGAACGCAGCCTCCGGACATGGGGTTTAACTTTGTGGAGGTTGTAGCAAGAGGGTGGAGGGTTAGATAAAGCTTTATAGCATCTCACCATTTCCCTGTGTGCAGATCTGGTCCCTGCAGGGTGTTTGACTGACACATCGTCAGGTGACGGCTGTTGCAAGGCTCAGTCTTTTTTCCTCTACCTCTCTTTCCTTTGCTTGCTCCGGCACAGGAGAGAGGACACGGCGACACAGTTCCTAAATCCCCCGCTGGTTCCTCTCTGGATTCCCTCTCTGTTTCCCACTTGAATCTCTGCTACGAGGGTTGCAGCTATTGCAAACAAACAGGCATTGTGTCATATTTCAACATCCCACTACAAAGCTGACTCTGCATAAGACAAAGACGAGCTGTCCATATGAGCAGTCCTTGCTTCTCACTAATCAGGGTGGCCATTGAAGCCCAACTCCCCCAAGAACACCCCGCAGTCCCGGGCTGCTGGGCAGCAATGCACCAGTGCAAGGAGCAGCCAGCTGGGCTCCCACTGCTCATCCCAGACCAGCCTGAACGCGAGGCTGGGAGGAGGAATGGGGCGGGGAGGAGGAGGAGACAACTCCCAGCTCCAATTCTGCAGTGCCGCAGCTGCCGCTAAGAGTTCTGGACTGATGGGCACCAAAAATCCTTCCTTACTCTTCCTGCCCAGCTTGGGAAGAAAACAGAAAGGAAAGGCTCTCTATTTTACAACCCTTGTCAGACATAAACATCCATCTCCTGAAGTCTCTTTTCATTTCAAAAGACTCACATAAAGAGCAGGTAAAGGACATTCTTCTACAAATAACCAGATCCTAACAAAATAAGCCAGTTTTAGGGCCACTTAAGAACTGGGTATAAAAAAAGTGTTTTGTGTATATTTTCTGACTCCTGTCACTGTTTTTATGCTGCTCTGATTGAGAGAAAGGGTTGTATTGTATAAGGGATAAGGCAGGAGTGGTGGGAGGACCAGCAGGAAAAGCTGGAATTAACTAGCTAATGGCATCCCACTCAGGGCCTCAAAAGGAAAATATTCTGGCAGTAATTGTGTACTTTGATTTGCCTTCAACTCCAACTGTTACAGATACTCCCCAGAAATACCTCTGGAGACCCTCCGTTAGAATATTTTTTTCAGGAAGAAAACTGCTATATGGTGTTCTATAAGACCTGTGTGTGCATATTGCTGTTTAAGCTGAATTTTAATAATTGCATATTTAAAAAAAAATCAGTTAATTGAAAGAAGGCAAATTTAAGATCAACTGAGAGCACTCCAAACAAACTACTTCTTCCCTGAGCCCTGTGCCAACTCTTTTTGTTTTCTTGTTTAAAATATCATTCAATCTTTCTCTGGCTGGCACAAGAAACTCCTACATGACAAAATGAAGCCATCTGTATAGTAAAGGGATAAAAGCAGTTACCCAAAATCCCAACAAAATCCAAACAAAAGTAGTGAAGTGCACAGGGGAGCTATTTATCCTGATTCACCAGGAACATTAGAAATCACCACCACTAAATACTTCATTTTAAACAGCAACAAGCTAATTTGACAACACTTTCAGAAGTCACTTCATCAGACCAAGATGAAAATCATTTTCACACTGAACATGTGTGTTCACAGAACTGTGGGGAGAGAGTGTGTTTGCCACTGGTGGGGCAGGGCAGGAGCAGTAGAGTCCCCAGCCCACAGCTGGGCTGGCACCCTGCTCCCAATCACATCCCCTGGGCAGAGACAGCAAACACAAGCCTTATCTACAGTCCCTTCAGTACTCTTCTCTTTTGGACAGGGGAGGTAACCCACAAGCTCTTTCAGTAAAAGTCTATCTTACCCCCCAAAACATATTCAAGCAGCTCTTACATTCTAGACTGAATAAGCCTGATTCTATGAAAGCATGGAACAAGCTAAAGAGCTAACCTGCTCCCTAAAAACAGACATTGAAATGTTCTACAGCCCTGTGCAGTGGGAAGTACCACACTTCAATCCAAAACAAAGAACGTGGTGCAACACAGATTCCTCTCCAGGAATAGAGAAGTACTGGTGTTAAAGGCTTTTTCTTCTCCACTTCTTAAACCAACAGAGCTCAGCTGAGTAAGAAGTTTCTCCTAAGTTCTGTTCTACTGCACTCGTTGTGTTCCCCAGGACAGCAGTACCTGAGTCCTGCTGAAATGCTGACATACATGGCAAGCTTCCATCCCTCTGGGGCTGCCCCAGAAGCAGGTGCAGTTCCTACAGTGTAAGAAGGCTGAAATGAAAAATCCACCCTGGCATCACCTGCTTTCCTTGGGGAAAGGGACAAGAACTGGTCATCAATCAGCTCATGACAGAGGAACTCGTGAAATAGCAGTACCCAAAGCCTGTTATCAGCTCAGATGAGAATCTTACAATTGTTGTACACCAGTACCAAACTCTCCCACGTGTCTGAACTCTGCCAGAATCCAAGCCAGGTAAATAAAGCAGCAGGTACCAGCAGGTATCAATCCTTGCTGAATTATCGTCCCATTGAGAACTGCTAATCTGCCAGCTATTCGACACCCTTCTGCTCTGTCAGCTCAAATAAGCTTCAAACCCAGTGACCTCATTTAATTACTCGTCATTACCACCTCAAACCCTTCCCTCAAGTTTTAAAAAGCAACACAGCAAGGCAATTGCAAGGAGGACTAATATGCAACCGAACTTTAAACCTGCAGCCTGGGTTTTAAACCGTAAGCATGAATCACTACGCTTGGAATGCGCTGGTGGGAGCACTCAAAGCCCTCGGGTCACACTTTCTACGTCTGGTAACAGAACTACTGTTTAAAAAATGCACCGAATGCATCCCAATGCTGCATTCGAGTGCCAGCAAAAACACGGTCTTGCAAGCAGGGGCCTCGGAGACCGTTTGTTGAAGGTCCCGTTCCTTTCCCAGCAGTAACTGTTTAATTCCAGACACGTCATCCCTGCTCCCACCCAACCCTCTCCGGAGCCAGCCCGGCAGGAGGCACAGTGGATGCTCCACACGCAGCCAGGAGCTCCTGACGGTAGGGATGCACCGCATTAGTGCCCCGGTGCTGCGAGCAAACCTGAGCGCACCCCGAGCGCCTTCGCTCCCGGCTCTCCGCGCTGACAACGGCCCCGGCGCGCTGGCCACGGAAACGAACCCTGCTGGCCTCAGCCCCGCCCCGTCTGAGGTTCCCTACGTCGGAAATTCTGTGCTTCTCACACCAAGAAGCCTTTCTCTATGTTTGCTCTTAACGGATCATGAAGAAAATGTTGATTGTTTCCCCCTAACTTTACACTGCTGTTTCTGTTGCTTTCTACAAAGAAGGGGGGAGGAAAAGGTCGTATTCTAAGACAGCCATAAAAGGTTGGATTGTTTATGAAGCTTAAACCTGAATTCTGTGCAAAAAGCCTGTTCTGTAGCCGCAAAGATCTCTCTTGCAAGGAGACGTTCCATTTACTTTGCAAAGTGACGTGAAAATTGATGGCACCTTTAGCATTTTGCAGCAATAATTTCCAATTCCCGGTTCAGAACGCCGCCCCCAGCAGTCCCTGCCGCTGTGTGAGGCGGAGATCCCGGCGGAGCCAGCTCTGTGTTCCGCAGCAGCTTCTCCGAGGGCAGCCGAGCCGCGCTCCGCCCGCCCCCCCGAGCAGCGCCCGGCGGAAGCCGCGCAAAGGCTCGGGCGGCTGCTCGCCCACCCCGCGGCACTCCGCGCCCCCGTAAGGCCGGCCCGAGAGGCTCGTTCTCTTTAAATCTACTCAGAGATTACTCATGAGAGAGTCGAGACTTTGGAACATCTCTCCTGAAACTCCCAGGAAGCCAGATACGGGCGGTGCATCCCCGCCTGGCCGCCAGCCCTCGCACAGCCGCGCCGCTGCCCTTACCTGATGCCCAGCGGGGTCTCCTTCGTCTAGGCTTTTCGCCTCCAACCGCCGAAACGCGACACCGACCCCTCCTTCCAAAGCGGTTTTGAGACACGTGAACAAAGCACCGGAAAGCGAACCTTCCCCCCACTCTCTCCTCCACTCCCGGGGCCCCTTGTCCCGCCGGGCCGGGCAGTGGAGGGTCGCCACTCCCCCACCCACCTACCTGCCGCCGGCGCCCGCTCACTCCGCTCGCTCCGGACCCACTGCCCGCCCAGCCTCGCCTTAAGGAAGCGGCGGGGGCCGGCCCTGCCCTGGCCCGGCCCTGCCCCAGGGCCCCGGCCCCTTTCGGAGGAGGGGCCAGGGCGGCAGAGCCGGGAAGGGAAAGCCCCGAGGGTCGGGAGGTCCTCGGCGGTGTCCGGGAGCAAGGCATTGGTGCGGATGCTGCACATGGGGAGCGCTTCCCCACACCGTCCCACACAGGACGATGTGCTGCAGACTCACACTGCTCCCAGAACGCTCCGATAAACTGCTCCATAATGCCAGCAAGACGGTCAGGAAGTCGCACGAGGTAGAACAGGCTCATCTAGTCAAAAGCCATCCCACTGGTCAATTGAAAAAAAAAAAAACAAAAAACCCAAGCAAACTGATTTTACCAGGTTCAATTTTCCAGGGCAGCCGAGAAAACATTTACACCATCACACCCTTCACACATTTTGATGCTGTTGAAATTTCACCACTTTCAACATTTTCTGACCACCTTTGCTGTGTGCCTTCGGTCACTCTATAAGAAATTTTCTTGTAATTGCATGTTTGCTCCAATAAACTCCAACATCAGAACACAGGAGCAAGAATAGAAACAGGAGACCAACCAACTGGAGATAATGCAGGATTAAAAAAAATAAAATCTGATATTCTTCCATTATTAGCTCTTTCCTGAACTTGATACACACCTCTTACCATAATACTAAATGCCTCCTCTAGGCCAAGAAAAGCACCTTCTGTATTGTATTGCCAAGAGCTCCAATGTCCTCCTACACAAATACAACCACTTTCTGACATCAGTAGGGAAAACTGTTCTTTTTACCACCGAGAATCAAGATACTAAACCTGTCCTAAAGCACTTCCCTGCCGTATGAAGCTGTTTTTCAAAACTGTAGCCGTGCCAATAAGCTGCAATTCAAAGAGGAAAGAACTGTGATTTAATCCCTCACCTGTACTGTCCCTCAGCTGTCTCTGCAGCTCACTTCTCTACAGGTTCACTGGGCTTTTCCTGGCCCACATCACTCCAACAAATGCTTTTTTTGCTTACACAAAATAAAAAAACTATGGAAGCAAAGGACATCTAGAAGAGGTTCCTCTTTCAAAGAGAAAAACTCTTGTTCATCTGGTCTCTCTGTTCCTCTGAACTCATCCTCTGGCCAAGGCTTCCCACAGTAATTCCTTCACCCTGTAGCAACACTGCCCCAGCACCCAGGTAAAGAGAGGCAAAATGCCTCTAGTTAGCATGTGAATAACATGCCATGCATGCAGATCCCAGCCAGGAAACGTTCTGTGACAGCAAGGATTTGGAACAATAAGCTTCCATCCATCTGATAAACATCTACCTGTCTCCCTCCAAGCCTTCTGCTTTACCTCATCTAATTAAATGGAAGCTGATCCCCACTGGTATTCCCACTAGGAGACATGACACTAACGCGTTAATCAGCTCAAGCTATTAACAACATAATGTCTCTAAGAAAATTACAGGAAGAAAGGTCTATGCTGAAGAAACAATAGTTCTGTCTTTCCCTATGGACAGACTTTAAGCACATTTGCCTTGAACCAGATTAATTTTCCCCTCCATTCTTCTATGAAGCTCAAGCAAAACAAAGCCACCCAGAAGTGTACCCGCTCTTTAACTCAAACTGGAGGCACAGCTCCTTGAGGATCCCAACATGTACCTCAGCAGCAGGGAGAGCTTCCCTGCCTACACAACAGGATGAGGCTTACCCTTTTCATCTGTCTCCTGCTCAGAAGCAGAGGATCTGCCTTACACACAGAGCTGGCAGGTGGAAGATGACCCATATTCCCACAGAGGGCCGGGACTGTGGAATCAGAACATCAGAGCAGCAGGCTCAGCACTGTGGGCATGTGCAGCAGTTTCTTGTTCTGAATTACTCTTTCAAGCCCATTCAATCGCACTTGGTCTCTTTTTGCCTATGCAAAGGCTTATTCTGCCCTAAAAACAAGACCACCACCCTCTTCCACATTCCTAAGTGTGCTTCCAGTGATGCAAAAAACCAGAAGAATGGAAACTGATTCGTCAGCAAAAAAGACACTCCACTTTCCAATAAAAAAAAGAACAATGCCATTCTTATTTTTCTTGAATCCTTCATTGTTTGGAATATTTCTTGCAATGTCTGAACACAGTTTCTCTTTTTCCTCGTAACTGTCAAGCTTCCTTTCCCTCCCACAGAAGCATTCAACAGGACTTAAGCACATCAGGAAGGACTGGCAGATCCAGTCTCCTCCTGTGATCTGCTGCATTTGGGGCCCTGCTTATCAGTTTGAAATTCTTTGGGATTCTCCACTGCAATAACCAAATCCTTTAGAGGATTCTTCAAAAATTCTTCATCAAAAGCAATACTCACAGCTTCCCCAAATAATAACAAACCAACATATCAGTATAATGAAAAGAAGCAAATTTAATAAGAGAAATAACCAATTTCATACCTAAAGTATGAACAATAACAAAAGAACATTTGTGTCTGAGTATCAAAAGTCAATTGACACTGCCTTGTTAAATGAATCCTCCATGGACTCTTACTAGTTCTTTTTTAAATCAGAACCTGTTTGAAACAAGCTTGAGCAGGACAAGACTATATGGAGGACAGACTTACAGACAGATTGCTCAGGAGCTATCACAGCCTAAGCTGCTGGCATCTGGACTGTCTGGATCATATCTGATTTGGGCCTCCAGTGAAAATGAATTGAGGGATTGCAGCCTAGTCCCCCACAGGCATGTGGCCAAATCACACACTCAGTTTGCTCACGAATGCAAAGAAACAGGGATGCTAAAGGTCACACTGAAGCATCTCCTACACAACCTCATAATCCTAGAATTTTTAACTCCTTGCCTGCAGGCACTTACCTGGCTGTTTGGAAGAACACCACATATACTTTAAACTGTCCAACATGGAGTTGTACAATAAACTTAATATTTCAAAGGTGACACAGCAGTTGTAGGAAGTCATGAAGTATTTCTTACTTCAATGCTGCAATGGGTATTTGACCTGGGAATCTGAGCCACACACTGCAATTCCATAATAATTTCTAAATTCCTTGGAATCCAAAAGGAAAAGGCAAAAATCCCTCAGGATCAGCAAGAGGCATTACAGACCCAGGTGTTACCTATGGAAAAAGGTCTTGTTGTATATTCATAAACAGGTAGATTTTTATTAACGGGGTATTAATTCCATCTTCTTGTAAAGTATGTATGGTGTCAGCCACACTCAAAGATGGAGGACTCACTGGCAGTTTCTAATGTATCACAACTTCAGCCAAAATGAGTTATTTAAGTGACAGAAACTTTAGTTCCATGCTGCACTGGCAGCAGAGGACAAATTAAAGATTCCCTTGCTGGAACGAAGCAAAGGAGCTTTGCATCAAACGTGGCAGAAGCAAAACTGTCCCGTTTCTTACCTCCCATTCACTTGCAAGCTTCACAGGCACCTCTATGCCCCTCTTCTCCAGCTGCTCCAACTTGTAATCCTCATATTTTCTGTATCCTGCATATCCTCCACCTGTCGCTACCAGGACATGGAAGGGGCGCAGGCGGAAGACTTGTCCCACCGGAGCAGTGTGAAACTTCTTCCTCTCTGTGACAGAAAACAACACCTTAGGCAAGAGAGCAGCTACACAGGAAAGCGAAAGCAATTCTGTGCAGTGAGGGATGTGAGCTCAGCTGGTGAAAATGTGATCAGAAAATAAATCTATGACACAGAAGGCATGTACAGAGTCCTGAGTACCCCAGCCAGTGCTGCTTTCTGAGTTACTGAAACTCAGCTGACCAACACTAATTGGTCATCTGCAGCTCTAACCTCACTCCCCACCCCCATCTCACATGCTGCCAATATTCTTCTCCCCTAAATATATAAAATGCCCTGAAAGCACATGGAGAAATATATAAAAGGAGTGTCTGACAGCACTATCATACTTTCCAGCTGTGAGATCGTGTGTAACTACGCAATCAGTTGCTGGGGAACAGTGTGTACTAATGTGAATTACTTAGTGTTTCTCAGTCATCAAAGCTTTCATTCCAGCCAGGGAATTCCCAAACTGTACAGCTAACTGGAAAGGGAAGGAAGTGAGGCCCTGCTTTAGTAAGGCATCAATTTTCCTGGTAACCAGGAAAACAGTCACACTTCTGCTGGAATGCTGGTCACCACAGGAGAAAAAAAAAAAAAAAGACAAAAAATCCCAAACATGTAGTATTACATCTGTTTTTCACTGAATAATTCCCAAGCTCCTCCTGCATCACACCAGCCTTGCAGTCACTGAGGTTACAAGTGCTCCGTGTGGTCACTGAGCCACAGCCCAAGCACAGGGCAGGCACAGCCACGGGAGTATCTCCCTTCCAAAATCCTCAGAGGAAACAAATCAGCTCAGGGCTCAGTCAGTACGACACCGTGCTGCTCCAGTCCGTGTCACAGTCAGTCAGAAGTGCTCAGCAAGGAGTACAATCTGACACAAAATGCACAAAGGAACCAATTCTTGATACTGAGTGGTGTCATTTCCACAACAACCATTAACATGGATGAGCCAGAATCAGACCCTAAATCTTGCTCCTTCAAAGTCAGGCTTAGGGTTTGACTATGAAAGGATGCATTAGCAACAAAAAGAATTCACTAAACACCAACTCCATTTCTAGGCACCATAGAGACAAAGCACAATTGTTTTGCATTCTGGGAAGCTTTAGTTTCAAGCAGCAGCATTGATTAGAAGCATTCAGCCATGGTGCTGCAAAGGTATGCTCAATAAAAGTAATTATTGTTCACATTCTGTTTTACTAAAATAATATTTTTTTATAATTTCTTTCCTACTTTTGTGATTTAAAATATTGCTTGAATTATATAGTCTAAAATACCTTGTAATACAAAATGAGCTTTGTTCTTATTCAGGAAAAAAAAGGTATCTTATTTTTGGAGGGAAAAAGCCAAACTCAGTAAACAAACAAGGCAGCAACTACAGTTACAGTTAAGATTCTACGAATTAGTCTTTCTTAAAGAATAATACTCAATAAAGTAGAGGGATCATTTAGAACAGCTAAATGTTTATGAAGTCAGACTTGTTTGAGTTTACAAAGACTCTACAACCTTTCAACTTTGCATCACTATTTCAACAGAAATGTCTGTACACAGACCAATGATACTCCTGAGCAATAAAACCTTTAACTCCCTTCCACCACATTTTTGGTTCTCTGTTAGCAAAACTGCTCAGGTATTTCAGCAAAGCTTAGCAAATTCCCAAAGCAAAATCCCTCACTGGGAACAGCTCTGTCTGGTTTGAACCCAGGGAGAGGCAGTTTCTGCTCCAAGAGCCTCCTGATTGCATCAGTGGGAATGTCTCTCTGCCTGTGATAGGCACAAACCATTTCTGTTCCACCAGCCACAGCAAACACAGTGTAATCTGTTGATAAATGAAGACTTGACTTTTCCCCACCTCCAGCATTAATGAAAACTGAAGACTATGCAGTTGTGATATTAATATATGAGTGCATATGCTACAATTTAAAAATGCTTCTTAAAAACAAACAATAATATTTGATCTTCCAGCACTATCCAGTCAGAGAAACTTCATGTGCCATTTTAACCAAGTCTTAAAAATTTAATGTATACCTACTTTGATTTCTTGATTTTTTAAAATTACAAGTACAGATTGAAATGCACAAGGATATTTATATCTTCTCTTTCTTACAGATCTATTAAACAGATGAAGTCAGAATTTCTCAAACCTTTCCAGGTGAAGAGCTGGTAAGAGCTGCACTACAAAGTGGGTAATGTAGTTGAATATTCTACACATGAGTTGGTTTCTATTATGCATCATATACGGAGTTTGATGTTGCCCTTCTCAGTGTCACTTCATGTCTATCATTATTCCACTGGCTTTTGTGTCGGTAACAGAAATCATTTTAGTTGTCAGGTTCATTATTCATAACTGTGCTACCACAAAGACCTCTCAGCCAACATCCACAGGCTCTTCCATGTCACCTCCAGGATCGTGTCCAACAAAACAAAGACACAGGCAGGCCTGGCCTGCTCCCTGTCTGTGCTGCCCTGCTGCAAGCACTGCAGAGCACAGAAAGCTCAAAAACATTGCAGGACATGCAAAACCATCATCCTAATGTAAAAAAGCTTCAGATTTCAAAGTGAGGAGGAACAACACAATGTAGGTGTGGAAAGGACACAAACTATTGGTTCAGCAAGTTCAGTAAAGTGGCTTTTTTAAAATGTAAGAACACAGTCCTAATGTGAATCTCTCTGATAAATCATAAAGTAGTTTTTGAACTGCAGATGCGTCAGAAAACTAATGTGCAGAAATTAATTAAGAAAAATAAATCCGTGGTTAATAGATTTTAATTTACTATAAAGGGATCATCTTCACTAGAAAAAAATTCAGATGATTTGAAAAGTTTAAAACCAACAATGAATAACAGTTGGTAATGAATCATATTAAACAAGTAAGTACACTTCTTTTACTATCTGGAAAACATAACACCAAAGGAGTAAAACATAATTTACAAGCTTGTACCTGTGGAAATGCCATGAATTGTTCTCTGATGCTGGACTCCCACTTTTGCCTTCATTTCAAGAGACTCACATCCCCCAACATGAGACCGTAACTTGCTCAGCCTTGAGTAACCCCGAATGTAAAGGCACTGGTGGACAGGAGCCATCACTTACCACTGAAGAACGTCCTGGAGGGCGGCTGCTTCCCCAGGGCCCCAGCCCTGACACAGGGGCTCCTCTGCACCAGGAGGCTCCAGCCACACAGCAAGCTGCAAACACAGCAAAGCACAACAGCTGCTCCAGCACACGTGTGTAATAATGCAGACGTCAGCAGCTCAGAGCACTGACAGCGTTGCATTGAAAAGCTGGATAACAGAGGGAGAAGTCTCCTCAAAGTATCATAACATTTGCACTGAGCCTATTCCCCTCTGGTCTATTCCTTCCCTTAAAAAAATGAAAACCTGGCACTCCAAGTGCTCCTGCAGATATTTATTTAGTGATGCATCTATTTAATCTTTTCTTTTTCTTAACAAATACTGACAGATGTTCCTCTTAGGCTTAATTCTATTGCAACAGTGACACTTTTCTTAGTATTGTAGGTTCTGATCTTGGCAACATCCCTCTTTGGGCAACTATTTATATTGCCATCACTTGTTTGGAGTTCTAAAATCCTTGTGGTTGTAAAACAACCTGAGTCTTTTTATAAAAGCAAGATAATATAATCTAATTTCATCTTGGTTTATGTACTGCCTTGGCCTACAAGTTTAGTAATCTATTTATTTGGGTCAGGTTTTATTTTTTTGGTTTTTTTCAGCAAGTGATTTTATAACAGATAAGACTTAGAACACTGTAAATCAGCTGCCAGTTTAACACAGACCAATTTGATCCAACAGTATGTAAGCAACTCCTTTAAGGTCAGTAAATTATTTCCTATTTTGCTGGGGAAAACAAAAATGTTTAAAACAAGATTTCTACGCTCACAAGGAAAATGCAGCAAAAGCAGCAGCATCTTCTGACACAACAGGTACTTCCATCCCACAGTAACATTTATAAGGGGCAGGGCTGAATTCAGCCATGCTGACCAAAACAAACTCTGCTGGTAAATGCAGTGGGAAAATTTATGATGATTGTTTAGCACTTGGGATTATTCCATCTCCACCAGGCTGCCACTCAGGTATGTCATTTAGGAACCTCCTACAACAGTAACTCTCTAAAGAGGCATGATTTGATTCATGGACCTTTTCCCTCACCATCCTGGTGTGGGAGGAGGAGTTCCTGGAAAAGGCATGGATTCTGTGAGGAAATAATAGCACTTATTAGACCAACTGTTGTAGCTGGAAAAGTAAAAAGGCTGCCAGGCACAGCAGGTCTTCTTTAGAATTTGTTTTACCACCCTGTTTGCTGGTGAACTGCAGTGAGAGTGGTTCTGCCCTCTGAAAACACCGAAGACAGACTTGGAACCGGCCTACACATGGAAAAGGTTCAACCAGGACCTTCCATATGTTTCATATATTTCATTTAATGTTTCTACTAAATTTGAAAAGGAGCCATTTGTACAAGAACTGTACAAACCCTGTAAATAAGCACGTTTAAACAAGTACTTGGCTGTGGCCTGGCAACGGCCCATCCTGCTGTCAGACAGGCTCACAGGGAGCAGAGAGGCAGTGTTCCCACACCAACCAGCTCAGTTTCCTGGGAAGAACCAGGCCTGGCAGCTCTGGGGCAACCTACCCATTCCTGGGATGCAATGCCACAGCTGGGATGTCTTCATGTGGCACTCTGGCCTTTCATCTGCTCTTGATCAGATACACACCGAGGGCAGAGTTACTTCATTAGCTTACAAGCTATTGCATCATTTTGGGCCATTTAATCCAAGGAAGTTATTATTAAGAAATTAAAGAAACAATTTCAGGTGTCTATTGAGCTACATATAGACATAATCTCTTTATTTATTACAAACAGCAGATTTCATGTCTAGAAATCAATAATACTGCTAGTAGAGACTGGCTAACAATGCTTTAACATTAGCCAAGGACAAAGAGCTATAGTTTTCACTTATCCCCATGGCAACAAGGTCAGAATATCTCACTCCACTTTCATGGTCTCTACTAACCCCACTGTACTAAGCCAAATGGGCCAGGACTGACCCTCCCCAAACCCCAGATTCCTGTAAGGAGGTGTTGAACATGCCACAGGGCTGCATCATCTCCCAGGATACTATTTCCTTGGCAAGACAGACAGAGAGTCCCCACTGCTGCAGAACCTGCATGTTTTGCAGAGCAATGTGGTGTCATTTGTCATGAACACCGAGGTCAGCTGACACTGCCGGGTTACACACCAGACCTACACCAACCTTGGTATTTACAAGGCCTGTTTTACAACATAGTAAAACACTGGGGGAAAAGGAACACTTGCTCATCAGCAAGCTGGGAGCCTTTGGGCTACTTGGGACTCAAACAGTGACAAAGTAATCCAATTAGCATGACAAATTTACCAGAAAAGTTTTCAAACCCTAAAAAGTAATGGAGGAAAAAATATTAAAACTTAGCTACAGCCTAAAGCATTAGTATTCAAGACACCCACTAGGCTTCATACATAACAGCCTATAAAAATTTCACAGCCAGACAGAACCAGCTGTCTTGGCTTCCCGGGAACCCCAGGAGCTGTTCCTGCTGCCGGGGCAGGGCAGGGCATTCCAGGACGTGGCACTTGCTCAGCCACATCAGCACGGAGCGAGGACATAACACCTCCCTGCTCTTACCCAAAAAACTGAGCTCTTCCCCAAACCTGTAGTGTCCAGCACGACAAAAACAGCACCCTCCTTATCCTGAAATCTGCCTGAGAACAGATGAAGGTGACCAGCCCACAGAGTCTCTGCCTGCCTGCTCCTGACAGCCTGACCTTGAGCGGTGCGAGTGTGCGGGGTGTTCAGCTCCTGTCCCGGCCACCGACCGGGGCTGCTGGAGTGGGAACCGCCAGGGAATCCCACGGTAATGCAGCGCCTCCAGACCCGGGACAACACCCCTGCACCAGGGGTTTCCTCCAGGTCTGGAGGGAGAAGGTGGAGTACGGGGGCTGTGCGTGCTGGGAACACAGAACCGCGGCCGAGACACGCCATTCTTTAGCTATAGAAAGCACACCTGTGAGCGGATATCTCCCGCACAGCTCCTCAGAGCCATCCTGACCCAGGGCTGCAGCAGCCCCCAGTCCCTACCGAACACCTGCACAGCGGCACCCACAGCCTGGGCAGCCCACACAGCGACACCGGGCCACGAGCTCCGCCTTAAAAACCCCAAAACCCTTATCGGCCCAGCCAGCTCGGGGCAGCGGGGACAGCGGCACCGAACCCGGCAGGGAACAGACAGCGGGAGGGGAGGGAGAGGAGGAGGGGAAGGAAGAAAGAGAGAAAGGAGAGGAAGGATAGGAGGGAGAAGAAGGATACGAGTGAGAGGAAGAAGAGAAGGGAGAGGAAGGATAGGAGAGAGAGGAAGAAGAGAAGGGAAAGGAAGGAGAGAAGGGAGAGGAAGGATACGAGGGAGAAGGAGAGAAGGGAGAGAAAGGATAGGAGGGAGAGGAAGCATACGAGGAAGACGGAGAGGAAGGAGAATAGGGAGAAGGAGGAGAAGAAGAAGAGAAGGGAGAGGAGGGAGAAGAACGAGAGAAAGAAGAGAAGGGAGAGGAGGAAGAAAAGAAGAAGGAAAAAGAGAGGTGCTTGCGGCCCCCGGCCTAGGGGAGGCCAGCCCACGCCCACAGCCGCTCCTCACGCCCCTCGCCCACGCGGTGCCGGCTGTCAGACAGGGCTGCCGGGGCCGGACAGTGACGATGACAGCGACAGTAACAGTGAGCCCCCCGGCCCTACCCNCCGAGGGAATGAGGGAGGGTCTGCTGGAGCGGGGTTGATGTGCGGAGAGGGCTGTGCTCGGAGGTGGGGTGCAAGGGGCCTGTCCTGAGGGGACATGGAGTGGGGACAGGGTCGGTGCTGAGGGGACATGGAATGGGGACAGGGTCGGTGCTGAGGGGACATGGAATGGGGACAGGGTCGGTGCTGAGGGGACGTGGAGTGAGGACAGGGTCGGTGCTGAGGGGACGTGGGGGGAGGACAGGGTCGGGGCTGAGGGGACATGGGGTGGGGACNACAGGGTCGGTGCTGAGGGGACATGGAGTGGGGACAGGGTCGGTCCTGAGGGATGTGGGGTGGGGACAAGGGCTGGCGGCTGAGGGAATATGGAGTGGAGACAGGGCCGGTCGTGAGGGGACATGGAGTGGCGTCAGCGTCGGTCCTTAGGGGATGTGGAGTGGGAATATCTCCTGCGGGATGGAGTGTGGGGACAGCGCGGTGGTCCCTGAAGGTTTGTGGGGTGGGGATGAGGCTGCTCCGCTAAGGGGTTGTGCCCAAGGGTGGGAGGGTTTGAGGACGGGGCTGCTGCTGCGGGGCTGTGGGTGAGGCAGGAGGGGCTCCGCTGCTGAGGGGCAGGTGAGTTCTCGGCCACAGGTGTGGAAGCACCAGGGATGTCAGAGCAGGGTCTTAGGGGAGGAGACTCGACACGGGACAGACACAGCTCTGCCCCTCCAGGCGAGGTGTCTGGCAGGGTGGTGCAGTAACATCTGGTCCCGCTCTGGTGTCCCTTGGCTGGGTTCTAGCAGTGCAGAGAGAATTTTATGGAGATTATTTGCTCTTCCATCATAGATAAATGCGTAGATGCTACCTTACTGCAAAGTAGCTAGTTACCTTTCTCTGTTGGTGGCATGGGGGTAGTTTCACAGGGTGACTCAGTAGGAAGAGAATTCCAGAGTCCTTCCTCCATGTTTCTTCATCGCCAGTGCTTTAGGACATGGTCCTCAGGCAGTCCTGATTAATTTAAATTCATGTTTGATGTTTATTTGTTTTCCTAACCAGGCCTGAATGAAGTCTATAACACCTTCCTGTCATACTGCATTTTTCACAGCACAGGCAGCAGCACAGGATCTGCAGAAGTATCTTAGACATGTAGAGGAGAGCCTTTCATTGTTAAATATGTAGATTTGAAAAGAAATCCAGATGCAGCCCTCATGTAACAGACATGTTAGTAGCTGACCAAGTTGCTGGGATGTGCATATCCTGTACATAATGGGATCATCAGGAAGTAAAGCCTCAAAGAAGGGGGGATTTGGCAGTGTCGGGTGCTTTGGTACAAGCCTTGCAAGAACCATTAGCTTTGATGTCTAACAGCTGGTGGGCCTGACAGACAAGTTTCCCCAGAACTGACTCAGAAGTGATTCAGAGGTTAAGGTGGCCTTAAATGTAACACACTTGTTTATAGCATATAATAATTGTCACACACTGAACTGATTAAGGATGTGTCCTAATCTACTCTTTCTCCTTGAAATTAAGAGTAAATACATGGACATTTAACTATTTTAAAATTACTTTTATCACGTGTTTTTATCTTACATTTGTGGGGGATTTTAAACACCTGGTAAGATTATTAAACCTACAATCCCTGAGGGATAAAACATATTTCCCTAAGGGTACTGAGCTGTGCTAGGCCTGTGCAGGTGGGCCAAGTCAAAGAGTGGATTAATACCACAGCTGTTCACTTTGCAAAGGAGAGAATGGAGGTATTGGGGCTTGAGAACATGTTTTCAGAGAGTGCAGAAAGGAGTGAGAAATGTCTCAGGCTCGACAGGGAGCTTGGAGCAGCCTGGTCTAGTGGAAAGTATCCCTGCCCATGGCAGGGGGTGGAAAGAGATGAGCTTTAAAGTCCCTTCTAAACTGTCCTGTGATTCTGGGTGACTCCTATGATCAGAGCAGCAACACTTCAACAAATGTTGCAGATGCACAGAGGGAACCTGTGAGACCCAGAGGTTTCACAGTGAGTGTGAAAGAAGCAAGTGGCAAATGATGACTCTGAATCACTAGGGAAGGGTGTGTAGGGTATCAAAAGAAAGCTGGGCAAAGTATCGACAAAAATCCATGAAGGAAAGGAAATCTCTTAAGATGAAGAAGGAAAAGAAAGTTTGAGGAAAGGCTTTCTTCCTCCAGGACCCTGAAATAGTTAATTCTCTCCTGAACAGGAGAAAAGAAACCATATTAGCAATAATTTATGCATCATCGAATCAGTATGCATACTTCTGCCTATATATAGTAGATGTGTGTGTATTTTTCCCCTGCCATAGAATTAATGATGTTAATGGATGCTATAGAGTGATTATACAACAGGCTAAGTGTTAGAAAAGGGGGAAATAAGGCAGTTTGGATGAGACTGCTGTGCTAGAATGAAGAGAAGCAAGACAGTCAACAGCGTCACAGCTTTGTTCTGATTTCTTGGGGAGGCATAGGATGAATTTTTGTTTAAAATTATCCAGTAAATCATTATCAGGTGAAAAAATGAGGTAAGAAGGACTCTTCAGTGTTCTGTAGAGAGAGATGGTCAGTAGTTTGGACAATTCACTTAGCTTTAGGGATCTTTTTTATAGGATAGAGGCAAGTCTTCCCCATCTCCCAAAGGCATTTGGGTGCTGTTTGAAAAAGGAGAAGCACGATTTATTTCTAAAGCAGAGGCTTACATCTCTTTCTGTATCAGTTCAAAACAAAGCAGAAAATGCATGGATTTTTTCCATCTGTGCATAGGAATAGGGGACTGTCCCTTTCTTCTTTGCATACAAGGATATACCATCCTCGGACAGTTTGTTTGTTTTCTTACATCTTGATTTATCCTTGTTGATGCCTAAAACCTCTTTGTTATCTTCCAGAAGCTTTGTTCACCACTGTGGAATTCCTGGTATGAGAAAGCAGAGAGTCAGGATAGAGAGAAGATTCCTGCTGAACTGCTGTAACCATGAAGACAGTGGTTTTAATTGTCCTAACCATCTTCTCTTTGCTGTCTTCAGGTAAGGCTGATGCAAAGAGGAAGAGACAAAGGTCACCTCTGGGTGAGTGACCCTCAAACTAATATATGCTTTGGGTTTGTTTCCTTCTGTGAAAAGAAGTTGCAGCAAGAGCTGTGCCTGTGGTTTCTATTTGTCTGTTTTTTTTCCTGTTTGATCATTGGCAGATGGTGACCTCGTTGAAGCTGCTGGATACACTGATTGTATCCTTAGTAATTGAGGGAAGGTTTGTTTCCTTTGAATAGCTGAGATCTGCATACTCATTAAGGCTGTCAAAATGAATCAGAGAACTTCAGGCTGCCCTGAACGGGTTCTTCTTGGAATTCTGCTGAATTAACATCAAAACAAATGGAGTACTAATGTCTGGTGCTGTGCTGCAAGAAACAAAAAACTGTTTTCATTGCAAATATTACTTGTTCTAGGCAATATTTTTGTTTAGTATTGATAGTTGTCCAGATGTTTAAGCATTTGACTCTCTGACAATGACAATGTTGGAGATATTGTAGTGTTTTCTGTGCATCTGGTTTGCATTATATGGCTTAAGATTCTCTCGAGTTACATAACTGCATGCTGTTTGTATATAACAATCAATTTTTTTTTCCTTAGATGCTTGGTGTCTTCTTAAGGTGCATGTGTTGATACATTTCAGAGGAATAATACAAGATGGAATAACTGAAAAGAGGAAATTTTGTTGACATGTCTGGACTCTGTTAAGATGTAACTTTATAGTCAGTTTAAACCAGCCAAAGCTCCAAGTCCTTCTGGAAAAGGAAGTTTCACCTTCACCTCCACTCTTAATTGCACCTCTAAATCCCTTCTTTCTGCTAACACTGTTTTGTTTTGGTTTTTAAGTTGCTTAGTTTTCCATTGGATAAAGATCTGACAATTGAATAGTTCAGTTCTGCACAGTGCTCCTGTGCAGATTATTTAATATCTTTGTTTGGCATCCAGAAATGCAGAAATTTCTTACTAACCTCCTGCATGGAAAAGGTACAATTTGAGGGTTTTGTTGTTAATGTTTATTCAATACTCTGTTCTATGCAGTACCTGATTCTTCATTGTCAATAGCCAAATTGTCCTTAGTTTCTGTCTCTCATAGTGGGTACTGTCACAGAAGATAAACCTCTCTATGGGAAACCCAGCAAGGTACTTATTATTACTGATGAAACCCTGAGATAGGACATTGTTTAAAACAGAGGATGGTCCCAGTCACAGAATTGCCATAGTAAGTTTAAACAGTCCAAATCCTCACATTTCAGATTGAGTGATGCCTTCGCTCTGTCATAAAATAGCATTAAATTGTGAATTTCTTCTGACCTAATATGTTCATACTTTTCCTCTGATCTGTGACCATGGAATTCTGATATGGGTGTTACCATTTAGAATCAGGTAGTCTTCACTTGGAAAGAAAATGAAATGCTGTTCTAACAAAGTGTGGCACTGAGTGGGGAGTGCTACAGAGCACATAGGTCACTGCTGTGAGTCACTCTGGAGCACCAGTCGGTGACTGTTCACAAAACAGCAACCCTGTCTCTGAAGACTAAACTCAAAAATGATAAAGCAACTTGCTCCCCTCTCAACAATCTCCCTCCACATTTCTTGTTCTTTTGCAGGCTTAATTCTGAATCTCTAGAGTTTTGTAACAGAAATATTAACGTTGGCACTGATAAATTATGCATGGGAGTATGTGTGTGAAAGCATCTGGGGAGAGAGTAGAGCAAAGGTTAAAAGAAGGGCCTGTATTGATAACCACGGGCACAACTGACAGCAATAAAACTGATAAGCCCTGGGGAATGCATTGTTTACATCAAGATCAGAAGGTCTGTGCTCTGCTAAGGTCACATCACAGTTGACTTGTTAGGAGAAAAACTGCAGGAAAATTGTAAAAAGGTTACCCTAAGTTGTAAGTGCCATTGCTCCTCTTGGTGTGCCAACAGGAAAACAGGCCACAGCCATAGCCACATCCTTACCTTTGTTTCCGCTCATCTTAGCTGACAACCTTGCCTGAAATTCACCAAGGTCAAAACAAGAAAGATTCTGAGGCAAAAGATCTTGCCATGATAATGATTTATTCTTGAAAAATCTGCCTAAAACTAGCTTGTTGCTTCCAGTCAAGAGGAAGCAAAGACACAGAGTAAGGATTCAACAGCAAAATTTTCCTCCAGGTTGGACAAAAGGGGTCTTGGTCAGACTGTGTGGGCACATCTCTTGGGTGCCGGTGTGTGGGTATGTGGGTGAGCACAGTCAACTTATTGTGAAGGCAATTAAAATAAAATAACTTCCCTCTTCCATAAGGTCTTAAACTGAGGGTTTTTTTTCATGAAATCCTGAAAATCTTCACTTCTTTTATGATCCTCCAGGGAAGAAGTTCCGCTGGTGCACCCTGTCTGACCTGGAGCAGAGGAAGTGTGCCGAGCTGTCCAAAGCGCTGGCGGCCGTGCTGCCCCTGGCTACTACCACTTCCTTTGCCAGGATTTCTTGCATCAGAGCCCACAACACCTATGACTGCATCGATAAAATCAGGGTGAGTTCACAGAGATTTTTAAAACTGGTTTTGAGTCCAGATCCTCTTTTAAAAAAAAGTAGCTGGCCAACAGAATCTGTGAGAGAATAAAATTATAGAATGTATGTGACAATGTGTGTGGTTGCTTGAGAGGCAAGAATTAAATCCCATGAGCATTCTACTAGATGTACTATTTTATCCCAGCTAATGTCCTTGCAATCTCCAAGAAATACAGGAAACTATTTGGAAATAAATGGACAAAACCAAACTACTGAAGGAAAACTTGCTCAGAGCATTTCCCTTGTTTGTGTGTTCTGATCCTACTCTTAATGAATATTTTCTCTTCCCTTTCTTCCACACTATTTTTAGCCCCTAGTCAGTCCTTTCTGAAATAAAGAACAAAGCCTTTTTTTCATCTATAAATTTTCATTTTGAATAAATTTACACATCAGAGCTTTTGTAAGTCAGTGTAAGCTCTTGTAAAAATCCATTGTTACCGCTTTGGAGGCAGAAAATGTGATCTTGAAGCTGCTGTTTGTTTCCTTGCAAATATGGTTGTTTTGAGGGTTTTGCTGTTGTTTTTAAGGCAAATAAAGCAGATGCTGCCTCCTTGGATGCTGGAGATGTTTACTCTGCTGTAAAACTTTATGGTTTGGCAGTGGTGGCAAAGGAGATCTATGATCAAGGTAGGCTGGGAAAGCAAAAGAGCAAGCTGTACTTCTGATTTGGCTAAGAAATTACTGTAGAATTCTTGGGGGAAAAAAAGTCTATGTGTTTTTGTTAATTTTACAGGAGGATGGGGGTGGCTAACAACTGTTTTTAAAATACTTTGTGATGATGAATAAAATACCAGTGGTGCTTTGTACCCAGCAGCCTCTCTGCCTGTGGTACTGACACTGTGACAGACTGTACCTGTCTCTGTGCACAGCATGGCTGGGCTGGAGCTCTGGATCTTGTAGGGAAAAAGAAGGATTTTATTCCTTCTGTGTCAATTCTTACACCATGCTTCTTAGCTGCATAATGGAACATTTGCTGGCAGTTCTTTAAGAGATTAGCTTCTCTCATGAATTAATTCTCTCCTTCTCACCCTAAAGAGACAAGAATATAAGGTGGAGATTCTTATTATGGTGAGGTTCCTCTTCACTCCTGCCAGTCCTCAGCAGTCTGCAATGAAGGCAACAATAAATAAGTCTGAGCCCAAATCAAGCATACAGTAAAAAGTACTTGTGGGACACGAATCTGAGAAGGAAGCCAAATTAGCAGATGGATGTAGGAAGAAATTAGTAAGGGGAAGGTATGAGAACAGAAGTGAACTGTGTTTTAGCTGATGAACCATGAAATGGAAAATATAGTCTGAGGATAAGACATAGAAGTCTCTTCCATTACAATACCTAAAGAGTGATACAAATGGTAAAAATTCTTGAGAAGCAATTGGATTGTATGATGGAGCTTGGTGGTCTTATAAGTTTTTTCCATCAGATTTTTATGTTCTTGCTTGCCTGTCACTTGTATCTCTTGTTTAACAAGGTGCCATGTAGCCTGTACATGCTTAAGTTCCTGACATCAGTGCCTGCATTTAATATGTCTAAGATAGTTTTTTTCCTTAGCCATGTTCACAGAAGTAATTCAACTCCTGTACACAGATAGAAACTTGAGAATTGGGATCTCCTTTTTCTTCTGTTACATATTTTGTCCTACTGCAGGAAACTGTGTGTTTGCTGTGGCCCTTGCCAAACGAGGCACTCTGAATATCCAGAGGCTGCGAGGTGTGCGCAGCTGCCACAATGGAGCCAGGTGGACAGCAGGCTGGAACATTCCACTTGGCTTTCTCCTGGCAAGAAATGACCTTTCCTGGGATGAGGCACAGCCTCTGAGTCAAGGTGGGTGACAGGAGCCACAGGGTTCTGCCCTCAGCAAAAGTAAGTGGAATGCCTGCAGATGTAGGGTGAACTGAGCTGTGTGGAAATTGAAGGGATTTGTGGATAACAGATCCTCTTGATCTGTTTTTGATAACAGTTCATCTCTCTTCAGAACTTTTCTAATGATCTTAAAGCAGCAGTGTTGTTACCAACACAGGAAATCTTTGTGTTCTGCATACAGGGAGCACATCTTTGCCATATCAAACCAGCACAAAGATGGTTTTAAACATGCAAAATTTGATCACTCTGTTTATAGCAAATGTTCCAGATTTGGAGGTTAGACAAAGCTGCATTTGCAGAATGTATTTGTGTTAAACCACCATAGTCTTAGTTATGTCCATGGTATTTTGGCCCCTTTTCCCTCTTTGATTTTTTCCCATTTGACTTCTTTCTTTTTGTTTCTTTTTTTTTTTTTTCCCCCCCTACATGTGCAGCAATCAGTGAGTATTTCAATGCAAGCTGCATCCCTGGGGTTGGTGTTGCTGCCCCTCAGTTGTGTGCTCTCTGCCAAGGACAAAAGTCCTATGTCAGAGACAAGAACCACTTCTGTGAGACAAGCAGCAGTGAACCCTTCTATGACTCTGAGGGAGCCTTCAGGTGAGCTCTGGGACACTGGGAGTGAATTCTCCTTAGGGGCAAAAAGAACTTTGAAGGAGGAAAGCCAGGTGACATGTTAATAGGATGGCATTTGTCTTCCTGCAGGTGCTTGAAGGAGGGAGTGGCAGATGTTGCCTTTTTAGATCATCTAGGAATTATGAATGCCACAGGTAACCCTGAAAACTCAGATTTCTTTTAATCTATGGCTATGCTCTTTCCTGCAGAGGAGTTTGGTGGATATGCCAATATTTATGTTGTTTCCAGGGAAGATTCAATCCCTATGAGCAGCATAATAGTATTTCTTGGCACTCCACACAAGGAAACAGAAGAGGAAAAGATAACTGAACAGTAATTGCTCACAGGAGATTTTTAGAATGGAAGCATAAAGGTATTTTTATACAGGTGATTTCTTCAGACTAAAGTCTCTGACACAGCTGTCAGTATTTGCATTGCCTGAGTTATAAGATTCCTTTTTAAATTCATTGTATTGAGCTGCCAGAATGTGAAGTTCCTGTATAGCTGCTTTATACTTTTAAACTCAGTCTCTTTACTACTGTTTTTTGAAGGTGGTTAGCAGTAGTATTAGCAGGTAAGCAATTTTAAACAAACATAGTTACAAGGCCAAGCTTAATGGGTATTTTGGAGCATCTCTGGCTGAGGTCCCTCTCTTTATTAAGAGAACAAATCAAAGACCACTTTCCCAAGTGTGCTTGGTACACTGTGCTGCCTGCATAACCTTTGAGCAACCTCCCCTGAAAAATGCTTTACATTCCATCTCTGTGCCTGCTGCCAAGTCCCTTCACAATTTGGTGTCTGCTTGTTTCAGTCTCAGAACAACAGGAATATGAGCTTCTGTGTCCTGATGGGAGCACAGCTGAGCTGAGCCAATACAGCACCTGTAACCTGGGCAAGGGGCCTGGCCGGGGCATCGTCACCCGCAGCAACTTCCACAAGATCACCAACAAATTCCTGAGCATGATCCAAGTGAGTGCATGTTATAAGCTGGAGATCCTCACACACAGGATTTTCTTCCATTTTTGTGTGTTGATTACCTCCCAGTTTGCCTTTTTTCTTGAGAGATTTGTAGTTAGTGTGAATAAAGCCCTAAAAATTCTTTGTTCTGGGGATGGATCCTGCACAGGTGTCTGCCAGGTTTTACTCTTCTCTACAGTGTTCTTCTGTAGGAAGCTGGAAATAGATAAGTAAAGAAGGGGAAGATGCCATAACACCCAAACTGGAAAATGGCTAATGTTATTCATCCTGCCCTGAAACTTCAGTGAATTTCTGTGTATCTGAGGGAAACACATGGGTTCTGGCAGGGCACACCTTTCTTTCTCTTTATTTTTCTCAACTTATGAGTAGTATCTGATATTATGACATCCTGGAATCTATTTGAAGCTGAACCTGAAATGCATGTTTAAAGAATTTGTGGAATCACTCAGCCCTTAAATTAGTTCAGTAGACAGTGAATAATTCAACACAGTGGCCTGGGTTGTGCTGTCAGACAGTCTGGTAGAAAGCAGTTGCACAAAATCTTTCCTTTATTGAGAGATCCTCATATACCTTTGTAAGTGCACTTATTAACACATTTTAGCTGTGTTCCTCTGTCACAGCATGTGTTCCCACTGCACTTCTCAGAGCTTTCTTCTCTTCCAGTACCATCAGGCTGAACAGAGCTGCTTTGCACATCATACTTCCCAGTCATAAAGTCCAAGATATCCCCTCTACTGTACTGATCTTTGTCTCAAATATTTCTCAGTTACGCTTCCTCAATTACCTTTCCAGGGTGGGACACATTGAGCACAACCCAATAAATTAGAATAACTAAAATGGGAAAAAAAACTTTCAAAAAAGTGATCCATATAAAACTTTTAAGACTGGAACCATCTGCTCACTGCTGTTCCTCTGGAATTTTTTCTGAGTGCTGTTACAAACCACTGATATGAAGGGAGGGGAGGATGAGGCAGTCTATTACTGGAGGAATGAGCAGGTTTGTTGCAATTAAAAGTGTTGTTCTTATCCTAGCGCCTCTTTGGGCGAAAAGGGAAGGAAAGAGCCAGGTTTGAACTCTTCACTTCAGCACCTTTTGGGGGAAAGAACCTGCTGTTCCGAGATGCCACTCAGCACCTGCAGCTTTTCGAGGAGCAGCTGGAGATTGCCTATGTCCTTGGTCTGGATTATGTGTCTCTCCTTAAGGGGCTGGGCCATGAAGGTGAGAAGCCTTCCAAAGGACTGTAGCTAAGGAAAGGGAAGAAAAAGTTCTCCTTCCATGTTACTCCTCCCTGCCAGGCACAAGTGCATAGACCTAAACCTCCTCTCAACAAATAACAGATTGGTGCACTGGTAACAGGATCATGCACTGCTCCTTCCTGCCCTTTCAGGGAGCTCTTTGGAGAACAGTGTCGTGCGCTGGTGCTGCATCAGTGATGCTGAGCTGCTCAAGTGTGAGGAGTGGGCACTGAGCATCAAATCTGACCCCTTAGTCTGTGTCCAAGCAACTTCCATGACCAATTGCATCGAAATGATCAAGGTAGGAGACTCCCTCTGCTCGGAGTATGGGATAAGGCTGCACAAGGGGTGTGTGTGTCCTTGTCTGAGCTGAACTAGAGGAGAACTAGCTTGTACACCAGAGGAACAGGTGGCAATGAGAGGGAGTTTGTGCAGAAGAATCTCTAACCAGTGGGAAAGTACAGCTGCTTGGACACACAGTTGATGCCAATCCTGTTTTTGTTGCTTTCTGTGCTGCTGCTGGCAGAGCAGTGAGGCAGATGCGGTGACCCTGGATGCAACACACATCTACATCGCAGGCAGGTGTGGGCTGGTGCCTGTAGCTGCAGAGTGTTATGGTGAGTTCTCATGTGACCTTATCAAGTAGAGAGGGAGACACAGAAGTGCCATTAAGAACACAGTTAAATTTCAGTTTGTGAAGTTTTGTGATGGAAGCAAGAATCAATATATATATCCAAATACTCTTCCCAGCTCTTCAACTAAATTTGGTTTGTTTATTATATCCTTTCTGTAAAAGGGGCAGAGATGCTGTTGTGGCTGAAGAGGATCATAAGGGTTTTGACAGTGTGCTGCCATGTAAAAAGAATGACAGCAGTGGCAAGATCCTTAATGATTGTTGCTCCTCTCCAGGTGGAGATTGTGCCCAAGCTGCTGAGACCAGGGAGAAAACAGGAAAACTAATCCATCTTAAGCAAAAAGGTAACAATAACTTTGAGAGAGCAAAAGGTTTAGATTTTCCTGAGACTACTCTGGTGTTTATGTAGGGACATATTTGCATGCTGGTTTGGAAAGGAATTACCTGTGGTAGGACAAGCAGAGAATGCAAGTCCTCTACTGTGATTGAAGGTATTATGACAGGATGAGGGAGGGAAGAGGGGGGCTATACCTGTCTGGAATACTTAATTGCCTTGGTATAACCAGTTGCTGTCATTGTTTTGCAGCACTACCACCTGTTTATGCTGTTGCCCTAGCTAAGAAAAGTGCCAAACAGATTAACATCCATAACCTCAAAGGAAGGCGGTCCTGCCACAGTCACCTGTACAGTCCTGCAGGATGGCTACTTCTGTCCAGACACACAGTGGGAGCTCTGGGGAATGATACTGAGAACTGTGACATTGCCTCTGGTAAGGGCTGCTCTGGATTATCTCTTGACTAGACCATGAAAATCTGAAGCCCTAGATTTTGTAGTAAAATAGAGATGGGTCCATGAGGATTTGAGCAGCAAGTGATGATTGCAGTCCCAGAGAGTGTCAAAGCAGCTTTTCCTCATATCTGACTGTGTGTGATTCCCTCTTCTTGTTAACTATTAGGATGGAAATCAATTCCTGCCTTTTTCCAAAATGTGAAGAGGTTTTGGAAGGCCTTGCCTTGACCTCACCTGTTTTCTTTACTCAGCTTACCAGAGTTACTTTTGGAAGGGCTGCATGCCGGGAGCAGATGGGAACATGTGCAAGGTGTGTGTTGGAGGCAGTGAGGTTGAAGGGGCCCGAGTCTCCAGCAGATGTGCTGCAGGTCACAACGAACGTTACTATGGCAACATGGGAGCACTCAGGTGAGCTTTTTGTCAGAGGCAGAAATGCAGAGCAGTAGCCAAAATTGGCTTGACTTTTTTATTCATTATTTTCTTGGAAAGTTGTTTGTGGTTTTTTTCCCCTCTTTGTTAAGCAACTGGCTGTATAAACTTTTGTTAGCATGTATTTTGTTTTGGTTGCAGTTGCTATGGGATGTTCAGCTGACTGGTGACTTAAAATAGTCATGAAACTATTTCCAGAACAAGGCAATGCTTCCAAACATGTAAGGCTTAGAGAACTGGTACTGACCCATTAAAGGGAAGGGATGAAAGATAGGTCAGAGAGCAGAGGTGTTGTGGGAGGAAGCAGTGTAGGATACACTGTAGGAGGTAATTAGACTGGAGATATTAAAAAAATAGTTGAAGACAGAAGCAGAGAAGAGTATTAAAGGTGAAAGCACTCTTAAGGAAAGATATATAATGCATTTAGTTGAAGTGAAGGTGCACACTGTGCCACAGCTCTGACTTGGGAGCTGCTGTAAGGGATGAAGGAATTGTCTTAGCAAATATGTAAACACAGACCCCTGAGATCTGTCCTGACATCACTAACTTGCTCCATGTAACAACCAAGTAATTACATGTGGGAGGGATACCTCCAGCTCCTCTTGTTTGAGCTTCAGAAGACTGTCCAAATGTCACTCATCTTGTAAAGGTTGTCTCTGATCGATTCTGGGTTTGTCCCTGCTCCAGGTGCCTAGTTGGCAATCCCAGTGGAAGAAGCTTTGGAGATGTAGCTTTCCTGGAACACTCTAACCTGCTCCAGAACATAGAGGGTGAGATGCAGATATTCTCTTTTCCTTTGAGAATGTTCAGTCACTTCCCACAAAGTGACTATCGCTCGTGAGGATCAGCCTGTACAGGTTTCATGTTGGCCCATGGAGAGGTGTTTGTGACTGGAGAACTGCAACAAACTCCCTGCATGTGTGTGCTCCAGTAAAGATCAACGCTCAGATACTGTTTGAGAGGAAAGGGGAAATCCCTGAGTGCAAAGTGTGTCTTGGGGTATAATAATCCTTAGAGACTGTACTCATTTTTGGAAAGCTCAAAGCTTTAAAAAGCAAGGGATTTTCTCACCAGCCCTTTTCCCAAGGGCAGCCAGAGTGCAGGTACCCATTGTTTATAAATCAGAGTTTCAAGTGTGAAAATGGCAGGTAAGGGCAATGCCATGGTTGTTTGTGCTGGGAGATGTTCTCTGCCTTCATCATGACATGGCAACTTCCTTATGTTGTTTCACAGGCACTTATGGAATAAACAGGTCAAACAATTTAATAGGCAAAAATACTGCAAATTATTTTGCCTTTCACAGTTTCTAAAATACATTGATACTACACTCTGAAGTGTTTAATTTCCTCTGGGAAACATTGATCTTTGCAACAGTCTAGCAATTTTGTTGATTTTGTTTGTAGTAGCTTAAATCCCCTCAGCCTCTTAAATTATGTTTACTGCTCTAACAGCCAAAATATGCTTTTCAAAGAGTCGAGTGGAAAGGGGATCCCCATTTTGTTCAGCCTGATAAAGCATAATGAAATTCTATTTTAGGCAATTTCAGTAAGAGAAGAGACTTTTCTTTGAGAATAATCTTTCTAAAATCAAGTGGGGGGTATAGGGGCCTGGAAAACCCCCAGGAATTCATGCAGCAATGAGCAGTTTGTTTGGGGAAGCAGAAGACATGCAGGCCCACGTGCTTTGTTTTCAGAAAGGGCTCTGGTTATAGATGAGGGTGGGACATGATAGGCCTTGCTATTACTTGAGTTGTAGTTGATGGATGCAGCTGACCTGTTTCCTCAGTGCAAACACCACCCTGGGCCTTGTGCATCCCTAATAAATGATCCCCCACAGATGCCGCATTTGTTTTGAACACACTGACTAAGCTTCTTCCTCCCTGTTTTTAACATTTTGCATGAAACTCGCCCTGTCTTCTGCTTGAATTTCTCAAAAGGCTTTGCTTTCACTTCGTTTTCTTTTCAGATCTGGGCAGCTCTGGTTGGGCCAAAGGTTATACTGCCCTTGACTTCGAGCTGCTGTGCCCGGACGGGGCACGCGCTGCTGTCACCGAATGGGCAGGGTGTCACCTGGGCCCTGTCCCCCCCAGCGCAGTCATGACTCGGCCTGTCACTGTCACCAAGATCTATGACTTCCTGGTGAGATCCCAGGTAAGGAGGACTCTGGGGGAAGCTTGGCTTATCATCACGTGCAACTCCTAGGAACCTTTTCAAATCAAAAGCTTTGTATGCTACACACAGAAAGTGCCTTCAGACCTAACAGGAAAGAATTAAGAATGTGCATAGGATATAAAGAAAGTAATTATTTGGATTCTCTAAAGGGGTATTTTGGCACCAGTGCCAATCCAGCAGTGGCCATACTTTTGCTGAAAAATAAGGCACTGCACTGCAAACTTGCATTTTTTTGTAAGAATAAGGATAGTGCTAGGTAAATGTGGACTCTTTTTTTAATCCAGTATCTTGCTTTAAGATTGAGAATGACCAGCTTAACCTTGCTATTTATGATCCAAGCTGTGAAATCTACTTCTTGTTTAGGAATCTCTAGGAAGCAAATTGGATTCTGAGTTCCAACTCTTTCAGTCGTGGAAGTATGGTGAAAGTGATCTGCTTTTCAAAGACACTACCCAGTACCTTGTTCATGCAAGTCACCTGAGCTATCAGGAAATCCTTGGAGGCTCTTTTATCCAGCTGGCAGAATCAGTGTTCAACTGCACACCTGCAGGTAAAGTCAAGTTCTTAGTTCAGAGTCAGAAATGCAGCAGGCAGCCTTCTGGGCACAGCTATTGCCCTTTGGTTTAGGATGCATGGAGAAGGATGTTGCACATAATCCTGTTAGTAATAGTTTTCTAAGGAGTCCTGTGTTTGGAGCTCCCTTATAACCTCTTAAAAACTCCTGTGCACTCCACTGGAAGTGCAGCTTTGCAGAAGGAGAATAACCAAGACACTGTACAGAAAATATGAGGTTATTGAAATAGAATTGTTTTACACTCTAAATGTTTTCTCCTTCAAGTCCAGGGATCACTTCTGGGAAAAGGGTCTATAATGTTCATTTGTATATGCCAAACTTGGGTGGGTAAAGAGAAGAAATTTTATATTTAATTTCTGAATTAAACTCAAAATAAGTTAAATAATTTCCTTTTAAAAGATCATACTACAGAACTGAAGATCAAAATCTTTATAAACTCATCCCTTAAGGTGGCTTTTTCATTATTTTCCACTGAAAACTGTCTGAAGAATGCATTTAGCTGTTGGCAAAACTGGAACTGCCTCTGGGCCAGGCTGTTTTGTGACCTGAAAATATGTATTGAAGGAAATGAAGATTACACAAGAAATTAGAATTCTGTGAGTCTAAGTTTTTAAAGAGCTGAAATTCAAAAGGGAATTTCCCCCTCTATTCTACTCTTTTAATGAATAGTACTTGAAGAGTTTATTACTTTGAAAGCTGATAGCATCTTTAGGTGTATATTTTCTCCCTGGTTTGTAGGCATCTTGGACTTCTGCAAACAGGATATCTGTGCATCCTCATCCAACTGACAGGAACACAGAGGCTTTGCAAGGCACATCATCACCCTTGGTGCAGAAAACCAGGCACCCACCCAAAGCAGGCAGCATGGAAACAGTCATCTCTGGAAATGTATGCGGAATACCCTCTTGTCCTTTTTTACAGTAGATTTCATGTTTATGATAATGTAATACTCCCCTTTTCTTGTTTGGAGCATGGCAGCACAGGGAACAGCACAAACCAGAGCACAGAATTAGGATCAGCAATTCTGTACAACCACTCTGGAGAAATCAGCTTTTTTGTGGGAATAGCAGGGCCATACCATGGACTAAAACACAGATGGTCATCAGTGGCACAGGTTAGTTGGCAGCATTTTGCCTTGCTTGTCTCATAAACAGTTTCCATGCAAAAAAACCCCAGTCAGCTGACATTTTGGTAATTGCAGCACTGTCCTCCTCTGTCTGTGGTTTTGGTTGCAGCCAGATAATCCTTGCTGAATGCACATACATGCTAGAGGTTGTGTATGTAGTTGCTCTCAGGTGCAGTGGTCTTTTCTGCTTTTAACTAGGAAGAATGTATTTGCTTTATTAACCAAAGGTTTTTACTAGGAAATACAAACAATTTTTGTCATGAATAAATGTATTACGGTATTTAAGACACAACAGAACTGGATGCTTTGCAGTGAAAAGAAAGAAATGGATATCCATCCTTGTCAAAACCTCCAACCATTAAATTCAACGTGTCAAAGTACCATAAAGTAAGATTCTATAAAAGGGAAAAATATTATTTATAAATTAAACAGCATAGGTTTTACAAGTGCCTGAACATGATATGAAGCCCTTTGAACAGGACAGAGCATGTATTCCTTTTGCCTGTGTGGATAAAGATTGAGAATGGAAGGCTCCTCATGGGCAGGGCTCATTTCAGTTTGTAAATGTTACTATCCTCTGCTCCCAGACATCTAATTAACAACAATAATTTTAAAATCCTTCACTCAAAACTTTCCAGACTTTGCTTACCTATGTTGCAGTTGTATAAAAACTTCAGCTATTAATAAATGAGATGCAAACAGAGCAGACAACAAAGCCAATATATGTGCCATACAAAAGAAAAACATACAACCCCCTCCACCAGCTGTAAAAGGTGCTGCTAAAAATGCCTGGGTTTAAAGTTTCTTTCAGCAAGTTTTAAACAGCTTGTCTTTCCTATTGTGTGACTTAGTCACACCTCTCTTCCCCCTTTTCACTTCCCAAGAAGGAAAAACTTTGTACTGTGACCAGTAACAAGGGGTTTGGATTCAGCTGGATTTGAGCTGGGACTGTCCCGTTGTTTAACACAGACTAGTCAAAGAAGAGTTCGATTTGACTTTTGGACACAAGTCCAAACTTCATCTTCCAGAGAAAGTGCTGAGCTGAATTGGGAATAAAACAAGTCCCACTGTGTTAAAGAGAGCCAAATCCTCCTGTGTTGCAGCCATCGAGCTGTAGCCCTGGAGCAGGGGAAGAGCAGTATGCTTCCTTAGGCCTCTGCGGTGCTCCCTCCCTTTCCTTCCTGGAGCTTCCATGCCCTCTGCGGGGCCCACGTAACACTGCACTTCGGAGAAGGCAGTTCCGAGGACTCTGAAGGAATGCAGCTGTCAGCTTAGCTTTGCCAAGCTCATCAGTGAGCACCTGAAGGGCAGGGATGTTGTTTTCTGACAGACATTACAGGCCTTGAGGTTCCTGTACTCTTATTACCAAGTATCAGGTGCCTTGCACAGCCAGTGGTACAGGAACCACTGGCCAGCTCCAACTCTCAAGCTCCTCCTGCTCTGCTGTCTTAGGAGATGGATGCTGCCTCAATGCTATGACTGTAGCTAAGGTCATGCTTAAAGTGCCCCAGGTGGGGTTGTGCTCCTGTGCAGGTGTGGCTGTGGATGAAGGAACACCAGAACTGCTGCCCTCTGTACCCAGCTCTTTAGAGATTTGACCTCTTTCCCCCATGTATGCAAGACATGTATCATACATATTTACCCACACAAGCCTGAAGGCCCTAAAAAGACCTGAAAGATTCTCAGAAAAATTTATTTCCATAAATTAAAAACACACACAAAAGTAACAGTAAGATTTTAGATTCATACAATATTGAACAGAAACAAAATGCCAAGAGCATGATGGAGGCTAATGGCACAAGTGTACAAATTCTCATAGAGCTATTTGCTAACTTGATAGCATCATCCAGACTTTAAATCCACAGTTACCATCCATATGCTAGAAAAGCACCTGGAACATAATATACCAAAGGCCCACCTGAAATCCAGTACAATGAGAACTGTTTGCAGGAATTCATATCCAGCAATCATAAGTCAAATGAATGCAGCCACGAGGCCAGCCAGGCAAATGCTGTACCATACATTAAGGAGCTTTAGCTGCTACAGTCACAGCATGATGAAAATACCTTTTTGTTTTTCTTGGAAATTGATCCTTCTATCTCCCATAATCAGCAAATTTCTTAAAGGGCTGCCTAGCTCTGCACAGCTTACTATTAAGAGATGGAGCAAAAGCTTTGCAATCCTTCTCGAGCTGTTCTGGTCATCACTCTGTGAGCAAAGATGTACAATGTCCTTCCATGGTGATACAAAAGAAAACCTCACCAGACTGGGTTCCCTTTATGAAAAGGCAAATGCACATATCCTCCAGCTAGGGATGTACGCAAGACCACAAAAGATGCATCCTCTATACTTTTTTCTTTCAATTCTCTGTGCCAGAAGCAGCTCAGAGTGGCAGATGCCCAGCTTTTGCACAGTCCCCCCTCCCAGTGTGCAAGCAGCAGCCACAGGGAATGAGGCTGTTCCATGAGTGCTGTAAACAGGAACAGAGGTGGGAAAGGAAAAAAGTGCACAAGCGCCACTGACACCTGTAAGATGGAGTGGGGAGAGATGCTTGGGCTCCATTAGCTTACATCATCATACAAACACTGAACCAAAAGAGAATAATGCTGGATATTTGGGTTGCCACAAACTAACGTCTGGGACAAGCTAAGCAGCTGCAACATAATTTTGTAATTCCTCCAATTACTGTAAACCAAAGAGAATCGAGTGTTTTCTTTGCTCTGCTCCCTCTGCTGGAGTTTGCAGAAAGAAAGCTAAGAAATGTTCTTTCAAAGCAATCAGAAACAAGACAGCAGGGAAGCAGATAAGACCCCCCACCCAAACCAAACCAAAGCCACATAACCCAAAGGGAAAAAAACCCTGAAAGAACACATTCCATGTTTTGAAGCACATTTCTTCCCTCTCCACCTCTATCTTCATTTCTTTAAAGGCCCCATTAAGGTCACATGTGGCAAGCTCAATCGTGTCACAGCACTGGAAGCCTCCCATATTAATAGAAGGTGAATGAATGTCCTATAACAACCCTATTCTATAGCATAAATCCATAAAAATATATCTCTCACTCTTGCTACCACTTCCAACCAGTCAATAATCGGACTAATAAACCAGGACAGGGAAAGTTTCAAACTTTTTAGGAGGCATTTGTCCTTTGTTTTTTAGGGATTTCTTTTTACAAAAATAAAGAGGATCAATTAGAACGTTCTACAGCAGCCTAATAGCTCAACCAGAAAAATAGTATGTCAGTATGTTCAAAGTTTGCCTGCCTTGTTACTTTACCTTCAAACTCCAAACACTACTACTCTAAGTGTGCACTCCTCTCTTTTCTTCAGTCTTCCTGATTAAAGATAATTAGCCTTAAAAACAAGAATGTAAACTTTTAAGAATCCCAGCACATATGCTGGGAGCAAAACAAACCCAGATTAGATTTCTTGCAAGACTCAGGCACACACAGTGTAATAATCCTCTTCCATCTCTCTACTTTCAAAGCTCTGAAATTCAACAGATTCCTTGTTAATTTTTAGTTTTCTGTTTGGTCAGTAACAGAAGTGGTAGAGCAACAGAAGATAATAATAGTATTTTCAGTCCTGCCTTTATTGGGACTTTATAAAAAAAATACCCACCCACTAGATATTTGCTCAATTTGAAGGTCAATAGAAACTCTATTATATGGGCAGATAAATAAGAAAGTGCAAGTTCAAGTGAAAGAAAGAACAGACTAATTCAATTTGAGCATCCCAGGAATCACAGCTTTGCCTGACTAACTTCTCTAGGCACTAGGGGACAGAAATGAACTGCAGCTGGCAATCACCTGGAATGATGCTTCAAGTAAGGTCAACAGAAGTTATGCCAGAAGGAGCTCTCTGCCTTCAAAAGGTCGAGCTGACAAATGCCCAGTGCTGCATCAGATAACTACATTAACAATGTCCACATGCCAGGAGGCTCTTTGTACAACACTGGCACAAAAAACTTTAAAACAAGGCTCAAAGATTTCGCTGGTATTCCCTCAAAGCAGCAGCTCAGCTGAGATAAACAGAAGTCTCTGCTTATGTACCCTGCAGTTTAACCATCCTCATGGGTTAACTTTTCCATAACAACTAACAACTGAGGTTGGCATCAGCCAAGTAAGTAAAAAAATCTACCATTCGGAGAAAAGGTACCGGGCACCATTTTTCCTTAAAACATTACCTTCTTTTTTGAGTTTAACAATGTTAAAAGGTGTCCTCATGCACCAAATAAAGAAACATATACAAAGTGCAAGTTATTTAAAGTCTAGTTATGTGGGGCTTCTGCTGCCTGAAGCTAGGAAGGGCACAGAAACTCAGAAGGAACCTTCTAATTTAACAGAAGGAAGAAACAATTAAATTGAAACCCAAGACAGCTACTTTTAGTTATTAAAAAGTTAGTGGTATATCAAGAATGTGTTTGCTAGAATTCATCTTTATCAAACACATGGTCTCTTCTGTCAGGTTGTTCAAAATAGCCACTAATTACAGTAACAACAGCAGACTCAAATGTGCAAATGATCTGGAGTACAGAGTTCTAGCATCTCTGAAAGTGCACTACTTCCTCCTTTACACTCCTACTCTACCCCCAAAAGGTGTTTAAACATAATTAAATATAAGCAGTAATTTCAGAGACTGAGGAAGGAAGGGTAAATTTTATGTGGCTGTGTTACACACTTCAGTAGGGACTTAAAGGAGTCCTTCCAATAGCATTTAAAAAAATAAAAAACAAAATAGCACCTTGAAGAGGGTCACAGCCAAAAACTGATCATCAGACGTTAGAAGAGAGGGCAGAGGAACACAGGAAGAAGTCAGGAGGTTTCTCCCCAGAGGGAAATACTCCAAAGCTGACCGAGCCTTCCCAGTGAGGCGGCTCCCTCAGACACCCGAGGTCTGTTCCTGCTGCTGTTGCTGTTCCTGCTGCTGTTGCTCCTGCTCCACTTCCTCTGCAAAAAACGCCTCGAGGTCCAGGAGCTTCTGACTCAGAAGAACATCCAGCTCTGCACTCTGCAGTGCAGCCCTCTTGGCCCGTGTGCAGGAACCCATTGCCTTGAGTTTGCCTCGGCTCTTCCTCTTCCGGGGAAGAGTGAAGTCCTGAAACTCCAGAATGCGCTTTCTCTTCTGCTGGCTGACAGAAATCAAGAGTCCATTTTTCTCCTTGGGCTCTTCAAAGATTGTTTCCAAGCTCCTGGTAAAAGCATAGAAGGAACTCATGAACACTCCAGCAGCAGCAGCAGCCCCCTTACATGGACAGGGACACTGGGGGATTTCACAGCGCAAGCAAACCCACTTTAACTTTTGTATTTTTGCAGCCTCTCCACGCCTCTTGTAATCCAGCTCTGCACTCTGCAGCTCAGCCCTCCTACAAGTGCACATCGCTGCCAGCTGGTGCCTCACTGCTGCACTGACACTGGGGTAGAAACTCTATCCATATTTCAATTTAAAAGCTGAATCAATTATATAATCTTGACTTTATAGAGTAAATAGGTTTGAACATTTGATGACAGGCAGTTATTAATATTTTAAAGAACATGCAGTTCCCTTTGAATTTTGAAAATGTGAGTACTATACTTGGAATGAATGAATAGATGAAAAAAAATTTAAATCCATACTTAACTAGCTTCAAATTTTTAGTTCATATTCTATTTCAGTGCTTTCCATTCAAAAAGATACTATTTTTGAATTAACTTTTTCTACCACTTTAAAGTAGAGCAATTAAAAAAATATCTCTCACTCTCAACTTTCAGACACCTTCCATCTCCTCCCTCTGTCTAATTAATTTACATTCATCTTAGTCTTCTCATTAGGAAGCAGAACCAACCTGGCTGGAGGAGGGGACTTATAGTTCTTGTTTGTGTAGATTTCTTCTAAACTAAATTCTTTCTTCTTAAGCCTGAAAAAGTAATGACATTGATCAAGAAAGATGACTTTCAAAACCACTTCTCTCCACAGCAAGCAGATTTATGAGAAACAAGTATAAGTTTATGCCTAAACATTAAGTAATTGTGCTTTAACTGGGGGCAGGGAGGAATGAAAAATGAGCTCATTAAGTACATAATTTCATGCAGTGTTTTTATAAGGTCTGCAGTCAATACTCCTTCTAGCATTCTATGATGCTTTTAAATAATGATGCTCAAAGCAAGAAGGGGAAATGCCTTCACAGGTCATCTTTTTTTGTGAAAGCTACGAAAAATCTTACAGTTTAACAGGTTAACACTTTATCTCTTGAGACGCATTTCAGTTATTGACCATTCCCAAGCTGACCTCTGAAGAAGTGCATTCCTTTGTCAGAGCTGGCATTTGTGGTTAAGACAGAAATGAACAAAATACTCAGTGATTGACTGGAAAAGCTTAATCAGCATTTGGCACTGTGATAACCCCCACTTCCAGTGAACTAATGCTCCCCTAAGACCATATACCACAAACAAGGAAGGAACTGGGAAGAACTCCAACAAAACTTCCTAACAGATCACTTCATCTCACTGTGCACTGCAGAATGACTGATTCTCAGGTTATGTTTATCAATACAAACTTCTTTCTTCTCTAGAAAAATCATTCCATTGCAGTTTAGCTTTTTACATTTTGCCTAAACACTGGTGAGCAATTTTGACAGAGCTGACAGCAAGCATCAGGCATCACTCAGCTGGGGCTGCACAAAACAGAGATGGGAAGAGCAGCAGTTACTGAAATGATTATATTCATACAGGAAAGGTAAGCAGCAGGAGCTGTGTGAGTCCATTGAGATACTGCTCACCTTTTTGGTTTGGGCAGTCCCATTGGAGTAAGGTTCGTGTCCGGCTTAGGAACAGTTTTCCTGATTCGGATCTCTGAGACTTTCTTTGGCCTTTTCTCTGGCTCAGCCTTGGGAAAGAAAGAAGGGGAAAAAAGTTAAAATGAAGAAAATTACAGCCACACTAGTCAACAGAATTTATGCTGAATATACATATCTATAGATTAAACATTTCTCTCTGGTTTGCCACGTTCTTTCTGCTTGAATGAAAGCAGCAGAATAGAGCAGGACCTGCAGCCCATTTTCACTCCTCATCTTTAACAGTTACTAGAGAATAATCAGCAGCTTAAATTTCTGGAGAAACAAGAGTCTGAGAGATGTAAAATATCAAACAAGCTCACTTTTTTCAGTTCTGTGTCATCTTGGGGTCTCAGACAGGCTGGAACGGACCCATTGGCATCATCAAGGCTCTGGCCCTGGGAGGCCGAGAGCCTGGGGGGACAGGGCAGGGACTCTGCAGGTGTGGGGGGCTTTGGCAGTGGGAGAGGGAGTGCAGCTTCCACACTGTACCAGAGGAAGAAAGAACACAAGTAGATTAATAACACTGATACTGCAACAGCATTCCCTGCTCCCAGTGATGTTCCTGCATCCATACCGGCACCAAAAGCAACGCAGGTCACACACACTGCCCAGGGAAGTGAACTCTGGCACAGACACAGAACCAGAAACTGCTGCAGCCCACAGTGATACTTACACAAACTGAACTGCCAGACTACCTGCACATGTCATTTCAAACCCACTCTTTTCCTATAACTAAACAGTTTACAGCTCTATTTATCAGCTACTGACAGAAAGGGATCAATGCTCCTTTTCTGCCAGCAAATTTCTTGGACACAACTATTAATTATACTTTTTGTTTACAGATAAACAAATACAGCTTTTATATCTGCCATCCCTACACTGAAAAAGGAAAGAAAGAAGTTTCAGCACCTGATGTCTAGTCACTCAGGCAGAAAGGATATAGATCAAGTAAGGAATCAAATTTTTCCAGTTTCACATATTCATTTCATAAGAAGTGGCACAACATGGTTGAAGGGACCAGAACTGTTCTGTGCAATAACCTGCATGGTGTTTGCACTAAAGCCCCTCCACTCTCCACTACATCACCCAGCCAGTTTATTTCACTAGCTTAATTCAGAAGGCTGTTCTTGGTGTGAACTGCCAAAGGCTGAAAGCCAAAATGACAAAAGCAATGGCTTTCTGAGAAAGTTTATGCTCCCACTAGTCAGAATAAATACCAAAGTCCACGAGACTTACCATATCTCATGGCCCACAGTCTGTAGTGCTTCCATGCTCTGTGCAGGTAAGTGTGGTAACATGGCATAGCTGATTCAAAAGGAGAATGAAAAAACAAACAAAACAAAACAGAAATTAGGTCTACACTAGAAAAAGATGAGGGAAAAATCATTAGTATAAAAGATACTCATATCAGGAATGAGAATGAAAGTCCAAAATGATACAAAAGCAAGCAACATCTGCCATTTAGTCCACTAAATTTCACTGAGAGCTTGTTAAGGAAATAGTCCTGCTTTCACTTAAAAATGGTAATGATGAGAAAAGGAAATAGAAGTAAAGAAAGAGAGGCAGACAGTAGTATTGAAAGTCATAATTATTTCTATGCAATTATTAAGGTATAAAAGTTGCAATTATTTCTATGAAAGTCTATATTCCTTATTCAAACTCCACAAGTTTTAAAGTTAAAATAACCAAAAATCTTGAAGGATTTGGCTACCAAAGAAAAAAAATGTGCATAATGGCAACAGTAACAAGTGAAAGGAAATATTTCCGTAAGATTAATTCTCTCTTGTCTCCAACTTCCACAGCCTTGAACACTCTTAATTTACTGGAATAACCAAAGGCCTTTCCAGAAGGGTTGGCAATTACCATAATTCTGTGGCATAAAAGTCCTTTGACGTAAGTTTTACTTTTATGCCCATACAATAACAGCAGGAAATCAGTTGGGACAGTTTTTATTACATTAAACAGCAAATTTTGTAGTTGCTGTTCTCTCGAATCCACAGTTAAATGCTCCTCAGTGTTCTCAAGCAAAGATGTTACAGCCAGACTGGAATTCTAGGACAGAAATGGAACCCAGCCATGCTGGCAGCACAGGGGAGTCCAGCTATAATAGAGGGTGGTCAGAAAGACCCTCTCTTTGTGTCTGTCATTTCTGCCAGAGCTGCAACACTTTGTTCCTCTCAATGTTCCACTATTCCAACGCTACTGGAACCTGTGTCAACAGTGCAGCAGAGCCCTCTGTGCCAGAGCTTACTGTGTTATGCAACAATAGAAATAATAACACAAAATTACAAGGAAAGAAAAAAAAACAACACTTAATTTTTTTAATCCAGATAACCATTAATTAGAGAAAAAACTTCACTGAAAGAATGCTTTATTATTGGCAATGGAAGTGACAGAAGATTGTTTTTAGGCAGGAGAACTACTCTAGTTCCTTGTTCTCCTGGTTATTAAAAACATTAACTATGAATGAAATAATTTAAATATTTTCCATAAGAAAATGGCCTGCAGGGAACTTGTTAATTTTTCTGGTTTTTAACTTAATCAAAATAGGTAAAGATTTCTGTCATACTGGGAGCTGCACATGCTTTTAGGCTGCAAAACATACCTCTTGTACTTACATACCAAGGATTATTTCCTAAGTGATTTTTTGAGTACACATGAATTTAAGAGGGATTCAATGAACTATCCTTTTGTCACTGCTCCTGTTAATAACTTTAAAAAAGAATTAGTTAATGAGAATGGGCAGTCAATCTTCAGCAAAATTGAATATAAAAAGGTATTAAATATTTAAAATGTTAGATTTTATGTTATTTTATAGCCAAACCTTTAATATTTTTATTTAACTGATTTAGAATTTATTTGTTGCACTTTTTTAAACTTCTGCATGTATTCTTTTCAACTGACCACATGCTACAGTTATTTCACTTTAAAGAAAATCTGAGTGGGGCAGAAGAATTAAGGCTGCCTGACACACGTATTTGTAAGGTATTTTGGAGAAAAAACAAACTGACTTTTAGACCATTTTAACTCTGGGTTATTTTTCACTTGAAGAGAAAAGGTTTTATATAGATTCTCTCCCTTTGGAAAGAAGTTCATTCACAGCAAAACATGCAGTTTTAGTCAGGAGTGGAATCCTCTCACAGTTCAGCTCACTGGCCAATGCAGTGCTGAGGGGTCTGGACACTCGGGAGGGGGCAAAGTCAGCTCTGACCTCCCAGTGCCAGGACCACGAGCCTCAGCAACTCCAAACAATACATCCACCTCAGACACACAGGAAGTTTTAAAAAGGTGTTTGGTTTGTTTTTAACAACATGTTATTTTTAAGCTTAGTGCTCAAACTGTACTTTACTGATAAGATTATGCCAGAGCACTAATTTGTTAATTAGGAAATTCAGCCTAATAAATTGACTCATCTGGAATGAAAACAGATGCGGGTCCCACAGAATGTGCTGCAAATTGTGTCTACACCAGTATTCAATTTATTTTAGTGCAGACAACTCCCAGTACAGAGCAGCATTTTCCTAGGCTCGCTCACACCTTTGGCAGACATTGGAATTTCTATTAACAAGTGATAAACTTTCGGGTATGTTACCTGTTTATAGAAAGCAAAGTGCAGCATTAGTTATCTGGCAAGATTTTTGGGTACCCTTCTGTCAAGCCATGGCATAAGACAAATTCAACAGTTCTCTACAGACTGCTACACTAATCAAAAGAGTTAATCAGATGGACTTTGCTACAGGGCTCAGGAGCCTTTACTCTGGGAACTGAAAGACAATAAAATCAGGGACTGAACTCCCCTTGTCATTGAGGGATAAAGGGCAGAATCCCTGCACAAGAGCATGCAAAAGTCCGGTGACAGGGTTAGGAACCTCTTCCTCATTCTGATTATTAATAAAATGATCTTAAATGCTCACAGCAAAGTTAAATTAAATATGTGAAGTCGATTTCAGTCCTCCTCCCACTCACAAGAACACAGAGAGGAAAAATCATTACCAACACGAACTGGATCTAGATTTGTGTGTGCCAACAATACCAGGCAAACACTCTCAGAAGGCATATCATGCACAGAGAGGCTTCAATTAGCAGAGAATGGTCATGGAATACAGTTAAAAAATTAAATGAATCCAACCCCCCACCCGTTATGATTCTTCCTAACCTGATATTGAGCATTTTACAGTTGGTTCCAAGTGGCATTTGTTGCTCAGACCTCTGAAAAAAACTTTCCTACCTCCGAAATCCAGTTGCTCTGCAGTCACTCTGAATAGACCTAATGAAGTAGCTCACCTTTTGCATTATATACTCTGATGCATGGTGTGTATATTTTGCAAGGGAGAAGAAAATAGAGTTAGCCATTCTGCCAAAACAGGAAGTATTACAGAAGTGAAGGCAAATATATTTAAATTCAGCTAAAAGACTGTTCTGCAAGAAAGAATCTTCCACGTTGAGCCATTCTCGGAGCAGAATGTGTAGATTTGGCACAGGGGAAACTGCCCCTCCGATGCAAGCTGCAATTACCCTCTCCCTCCCCAAAAAGGAGCAAGTCTATACCCTGAATAGATTTAATCTCAGAAATAAGGTGATGGGTTTTACCTGTTCTCGATGCCCACACTTGGCTGCCACTTGCAGGGATTGGAATGGAGAGGAGTGATTTCGGAAGGGCGGGCAGAAGGACCGTGCTGACTCCATATGGAGAGGACCCTGCCCAGGGAGTATGGCAATGAGGAGACGAGCTCAGCGGACACACAACCTGGATACCTGGCCCCTTTCAAGCCCTGTGCCAACTGGGATATAAAGAGTCTCTGGATGGTAGGAATATGACTGCTTAAGTTCCTTCTTCTCGTCCAAATCCTGTAACATCCAGGGGAAGAAAGTGCTAACACTGTGTGAAGGCCAAGCGTGGAACAACCTCCTCTTCTTTCAGCAACAACATTTCTTCCACGGTCAGGATGAAGAGCAACAGTCCTTGGGGTTGTTATGGAGTGAGAGGAACAAAGGCCAGTATTTAAACTGGACTCTTCCTTGAAAGCTGTTGTATCTGAACAGCTCTGAGACAGGTGAAAAGACAAAGTCCACTTGGAAGCTGGTGCTGCCATGTCTCCAAAAACTGGGCTGTGATGTACTGAGTGCTGGGATGCAATCCCTGTGAGGTCTGGACTGGAGTCCAATTTTATGTGAAAAGAAACTGGAAAAACTGGGGTGTCCGAGAAAGAGGTTGGAGGCTTGTGGCTTAAGTCTGAGGAAAGTATTTTGGTAGTTTCTACAGGATAAAGTGCCAAAGGCTGAAAGCTGAACATCTTGGAGCACCAACTGTCAGCCCAGCGTGAGTGAACGTTCCTGTTGATGCACGAAAAGGCTTCCAAGAGATTCTTCGACCTGCGGTGGCTGTACCTGCCACCCACTGGAAGCATTTCTGAGGAGGAGGGCCGAGGTTCTGAGCTGCAGATGCCTTTGGCAGGGGCCAGGAGCTTGTTTGCCATGGCAGACAACCTGCTCAGCAGTTCTGGTTCTTTGGTACAGTTCCGAAATTTCAAGCTGCTCAACAGACTGCCCCTCCTGGCCCTCTGCCTCAGCACAGGAGCAAATCTCATGGCTATTTCCCTTTCCACTGTCGGGGGTTTACATGGAAAGTACAAAGACTCCAGAGGTGTGTTCTCCTGCGTAGGGAATATTTCCAGGGGTAACTCAAATAAAGGTGGACATTTAAGTTTTTTGATTTTTCTTACAGTTTTTATTGGATACAATGTAGGAACCTTTTTGCATGTCCTTCCAGGTTGTATTTTTAATGGAAGAGGTCCTCTTACTTTCTTTGTCGTTCCTCTTAGTTTATTTGTAGTTCCAAAGGCACCAGGGATTCCATCATACCCTAAATTAAGGTTCAGGTTTTCCATTTCTGAATCCTGAGTCTTCAAAAACTGTGAACTAATAATATCTGTGGTAATCTTTGGCCTCTTAACTTCTTGTAAAGTGCTACATAGTTTACTTTCACTGCTTCTGACAGCAAAAATCTCCTCTGAAGGACCTTCAAACTTCACATTTCTAGATGTCACCAACTCATCTGAAGAGCTGCATAAGAGTTCAGAACTGTGCAGCATACTGGGTGTGCTTTTTGCTCCCTCCTGCTGTTCTACCTTGTGTCCTTGGTGTGCCTGCTCCAACAGATGCACTTCCATCTTCCCATACTTCTTCCATTTAGTTCCACAACATTCCTCTCTTTGATCCAATCTCCTTGAACCTAAAGCCTCATTTTGCTTGCCAAGTGCATGAGCTGGTGCTGTGTCCTGACCTTGAGTCACCCCCACTTTGCCCCATGTAGTTAATTTGTAAGGCACACGTGCTTCACTGCAAACCACCCGGGCTGGGGAGGATGGAGAGCTCGGAGGGGCATGGACTGTGGCATCACCCTGCAGTTCTGGGGAGGGCAGAGAACTCGGGGGGGCATGGACTGTGGTATCACCCTGCAGTTCTGGGGAGGCCTCTGAGTCAGACACAGCTGCAACCTGACAGTCCTGCACAGCAGCTGAAAGCACACTGGCACCTGCTAAGCTTGTGAGCTTTACATCGGTTTTTCTTTCTTCTGAAAGATTATTTAGGATGGATGTTGGGATTTCCCCCAAAATCTTGCCATGATCCTCAGCAGTGAGGGGAACTATTTTGTTACCAGACTCTTTAGAATCTTCTAACAAGGCCCGTAGATGATTTCTGAGCAACTTTTTTCTAGGGGCTAATTCTTCTCCCCTCTTCTCTTCTACACATATATTTTTAAATTTCTCTTCACAGGGAGGACTTTCTGCTGACGTCCCATCCATGGCTTTCAGAGCTGATGTGCAGAGCCCCTCACATTCCAGGTTTTTTTTGCTGTGGACACAAATTCTTGAGCTTTTTGCACCATTCAGAGAGCCTGTTGCCATTTCACTCTCTGAAGAGGGAATCTCGATATTGCTGCATTTTTTCTTAACAGAAATTGTTACAGAAAGAATTTTTGTCATTGAAGAATCTTTGCTAAATTTTTTGGCTGAAGACAAGTTATCTCTTTGTGTAGTCTCAGGTAACATACACAGCTGTTCTCTTCCAGGCAGAGAGATGCCACAGTTCAGAGCTGACAGTGTTTCTGAATCCACCCCAGTCTCATTAAAAGATCCTTGGATGTCAAACTTTCCAGAACAGAACAGACCAACACCCCTTGGAGAACTGCTTTCTTTACCAGGGTCAGATGTTAACTTTGGGCAAGTGTTATTTAAGAGAGGTTTTATGCTCAGACTTTCTCTGTTTTCTGAATCTGAAAGCTCATTAATATTTTCTGGTTTATATGTATTTTTAAACTTCTCTTCACAAGGAGGACTTTTTGCTGAGGTCCCATCCATGGCTTTCACAGTTGGTGTGCAGACCCCCTCATCTTTCAGGCTTTCTTTGCTGTGGGCACAAACTCTTGAGCTTTTTGCACCATTCAGAGAGCCTGTTGCCATTTCACTCTCTGAAGAGGGAATCTCGATATTGCTGCACTTTTTCTTAACAGAAATTTTTACAGAAAGAATTTTTGTCATTGAAGAATCTTTGCTAAATTTTTTGGCTGAAGACAAGTTATCTCTTTGTGTAGTCTCAGGTAACATACACAGCTGTTCTCTTCTAGGCAGAGAGATGCCACAGTTCAGAGCTGACAGTGTTTCTGAATCCACCCCAGTCTCATTAAAAGATCCTTGGATGTCAAACTTCCCAGAATGGGATGGATCAACACTCCTTGGAGCACTGGTTCCTTTACCAGGGTCAGATGTTAACTTTGGGCAAGTGTTATTTAAGAGAGGTTTTATGCTCAGACTTCCTCTGTTTTTTGTATCTGAAAGCTCATTTGTATTTTCTGGGTTATATGATGGACTCCCATGGTTTGCTGAAATGGGCGGAAGTTGGGCACTAACTGTATTTTCCTGGGCCTCCACCAACCACTTCATCTTTGGCGAAGATGGATGTGTTTTGCTTCCTGCAGACACCAGCTTTGCTTTCTCTTGTGCACATTTGATAAAACAATGCTGTGAGCCATGTGGTTTGCTATCAGAAAAGCCTTTTTCAAGAGTGTCTTTGCTGTCTCTTTCACATTCTGTNTCTCTGTTTTCTGAATCTGAAAGCTCATTAATATTTTCTGGTTTATATGTATTTTTAAACTTCTCTTCACAAGGAGGACTTTTTGCTGAGGTCCCATCCATGGCTTTCACAGTTGGTGTGCAGACCCCCTCATCTTTCAGGCTTTCTTTGCTGTGGGCACAAACTCTTGAGCTTTTTGCACCATTCAGAGAGCCTGTTGCCATTTCACTCTCTGAAGAGGGAATCTCGATATTGCTGCACTTTTTCTTAACAGAAATTTTTACAGAAAGAATTTTTGTCATTGAAGACTCTTTGCTAAAAACTTTGGCTGAAGGTGGATCACAATTCTCTCTTTGTGTACTGTCAGGTGACATACACAGCTGTTCTTTCTCAGGCTGAGAGATGCCACAGTTCAGAGCTGACAGTGTTTCTGAATCCACCCCAGTCTCATTAAAAGATCCTTGGATGTCAAACTTCCCAGAATGGGATGGATCAACACTCCTTGGAGCACTGGTTCCTTTACCAGGGTCAGATGTTAACTTTGGGCAAGTGTTATTTAAGAGAGGTTTTATGCTCAGACTTCCTCTGTTTTTTGTATCTGAAAGCTCATTTGTATTTTCTGGGTTATATGATGGACTCCCATGGTTTGCTGAAATGGGCGGAAGTTGGGCACTAACTGTATTTTCCTGGGCCTCCACCAACCACTTCATCTTTGGCGAAGATGGATGTGTTTTGCTTCCTGCAGACACCAGCTTTGCTTTCTCTTGTGCACATTTGATAAAACAATGCTGTGAGCCATGTGGTTTGCTATCAGAAAAGCCTTTTTCAAGAGTGTCTTTGCTGTCTCTTTCACATTCTGTGTGTCCTTTTAGTTTGATTGTCTTCTTCTCCATTAGATCACTGATGGAAGCTGTATAGCCTGAACAGTCTCCATTCCTCACACCAACTAAAGAGTCCAAACTCACTACATTCCCTTTCAGAGTTCCTCCAAACCTCTCTCCTCTTGCATATTTATGCATTAACAGAGGCAGGTCATCCCCTGCTTTCAGCACCACCTCCTCCCCAAGACTAGAGCCAGACTCACTTTCCTCCTCGGAGCTGTCACTGGTCGGTAAGCTGGGGTTTGGCTGGGTGGTTGAAGGTCCTGAGCACTGCTCTCTGCCTGGCACAGGGCCATCCCAGTCCCTCTGGCACCGCTGGCACTGCCCTGGCCAGAGGGTGCTTTCTGTGTGGCTGGTGTGTCGTGCTGGGTCGCTCAGGTTGGCAGGTGCTGGACACAAAGCACAGACGGAAGGGCTGCGCTCCGAGGGATTGGCAGTGAGTGACAGCCCTTCCTCCTGCTCCTGCCTCAGGCTTAACAGAGGGGTGCAACATCCAAAATTATGAGCACAGGGGTTTTTGTTCAAATATCTGACTGATAACTGTTCACTGGTCCCATCTCTCTGATTGCCTTCAGGAGCGTTTGAAGCCTCCAAGATCCTTGTTCCATCAAACCCTTCTGTCTGGGAAGCACATGTGCCCAGCTGCTTTTTTGCCTCATCTCTGTCACAAACAATTTCACTGCCATCTGCTACTTCACAAAGATCAAATTGTTTCACAACCCCCATATTTATCTTTGAAATCTCACCTCTTCCCAAGGTAGCAGCAGACTTCTCTGCAGTAGAAGATGAGCAAAATGTAGTTTTTCCTGTAGCAATGTCATTTATCCCATGCAGAGCTACAGCTCTGTTGCCCCACTCATGTCCACAAGGAAGAGATCCATGTGCCAAAGGCAAGTGTGCTTCTGGAAAGATGAATGCCTCTTGATTGTTACAGCCAGCTGAAGCCCCTCCTTCCAAATTATCATTTTCTTCAATTTTATCAAGATCAACATCCAAAGAGTGACTGCCCAGGAAAACTTCATGTACATGTGGACTCCCTGATAAAATGCAGGAAGCACTGGCAGTTGTACAGTGGTTTTTTATATTCTGATTGTTACAATGCCACGTGTAACAATGTTCATTTTCTAAACCAGTGACCACTCTCTCTAGATTTCCTGCAGAGGATTTCATGTTCTTTTGGGATACTCTGCTTGTCATGTTAGGGTTATCAGAAGTCCTGGAGCTTACTGAAGACTTGAATTTGTCTTTATCAAACAAAACTTCAGTGACTTGTTCCCCTGTTGTCCCAGAAGCACCAATGGTTTCTTTTCCAGACAGATTATCCCAAGCCTTGTTCCTGTGTGAAATTTTGTTAGTAGTACAAGAAGGACACTCATTATGATGAGGTTCTCCTGATTTTTGTAAAACAGGAGGCAGATTGTCTTCTAGTGTATAAAACATATGCATTTCTTTCCCAGTGGACAAACTGTCCCTACTATCAGCCAACTCTTCTGATCTTGTATTGCTCTCAGATTCCTCTCCAAGCAGTTGTGCCTTGGGTGGATGTTTTTCTAGCTTGGTACTAAGATCAAGACAGCTGTGGCTGCTGGGGGGAGGCATTTTGTTGAAGGTATTGCAAGAGTTTTTGTCTCTCTGTCCAGCTCCATGGGAAGCAATGTTGCTTGTTTCCATCAACAGACAAGTTTCTTTAATACCATCCTTGCTCAGGTCACTGACAGAGAATTGCCACTGGTCCTTTTTCAACTTAGCACCTTCTGATGGGACTGTTTGACATTTGTCCTTTGAGAACTCCTCGGGAGATGAAGCAACAGAACTAAAAACTGAAGAATGACAATGCTCACAATTAACATCCTGCTGGACTTCAGGCCAGCTCCAAACTTCCATGTTATCTCCCCCAGCAATTTTTCTCCAGACTTCAGCAGCCTCTTCCAACTCAGAGCTGTATGATTTACCTACACTAGCACTGACTTCCCTTGGATCAGTTTTAGCTCTAGATAGTCCTTTGCTCCTCAACACTGGGATCTGCTCTACTGGTACAGATGTGGAGGCTCCATTTCCTACAAACCCAGTTCCTCGATGACAACGAGTGTGACATTCCTTGTCTTGGGGAAGATACTTTAGGGGGGTTTCATTGATAATTCCATGTACTGCAGTACTACTGTTTTCTAGTGGCATATTTCTGAAGTCCAGACAACAGATGCTTTTCAAAACTGGACATAAAACTCCAGGACGTGGTGTGGCCAGTGTCCTGCAGCTTCCTGCTGAGGACAACCCAGGGGGCACATTTTGCTTGGGTATGGCACTGTTACTGGGGTCACCAGCATCTCTTTCTTCATCCTGCTGACAGGTCTGGCAATTAGCAAGTGATGTGCTGAATTCATCAGCAGCATTTTGTCTGGGTAACTTCTCCTCTCTAATCTCCAGGACAGACACACCATTGCCCCCTGCTCCCAAAGGCATGGCAGTGTGGGCTTCTGATCCATCTGAGTCATTTGTTTCTTGGGGATGGTCTGTGGCTGCTCCAATGTCCGTGAGTTTTAAAGGCTCTACAAAATCTAAGATGCTGGTTTGTGCAACCCCAGCTCTGGCCATGATTGTGTCTACATCTGGGCATTCATTGCTCTCAGCTGGAAGACCTTTACTCACTCTGTCATTCCTGAATCCTGCTTTACTAAACATCCTAGTACCATCAGCCTTCATACCTTGTACTTCTTCAGTGAGCTTTGGCAGAGTTTCAGCTGGCACCTGAACATTTGCTTGGTTTTCCTCTGCATAAAAAAAGATAAAGCAAATCAGAACCACACGCTAAATTCAGAAGGCTTTCAGCTTAGTTCCTTTTGGTGTTGTAGACAATAGTGCAGTGTTACTTACCAAAATGTTTTTAAAAGGGAGAATTGATGCCAACAATTCTACTACCAGCCTTCAGAAGATAAACCAAACTACTCCACCACAAACCTAAGGCCACAAGCACAATCCTTTCCAACACACACATTCCGATGAAGATTCCAAGACCTGGGTATGTCAGATTCCACTGATACTGAACGAGGTCCTATAACTTAACACAGAGGCCACCACCATTATGCTCATTTGTAACATCAAAGCTCAGCCCAGCTGGGGACCTGACCTGCTCCAGCCCAGAAATAGGGCTGTGCATTGAGTGGCCACCTCCATTTCTTCTTCCTTGAAGACATTTTGCCAGTGATTCATCCATAGGAACACAGGGCATATCTCATCTGTCCAAGCAATTTGGATTATAAGTAAACTGCTTTTGTAAAATCACAAAGAACGTGCTAATTAAAAAATTGCAGTTACTGAGAATATCTTCACATTCAAAACTTTCCAGGGAACACATTTGCGCAGACTTCTGCAGATCTTTTCCAGACTTTCTGGTAAGGACCAAGACTAGATGGCATTTGTCAGCTAAGGACAAGTTTAGGTTAAGAAACCAGGGAGAGAGAAAGAAAACAATTACTAGATGCAGGCGAAGTGACCAAAGTATTTGGAGCTAAAAGATTCTGAAGGATCGTAATGAAATTAAGACATAGTTGTCTTCTCCCTTTGGATTCTGCACTTTCAATCTTTTTTTTTAAAACATTCAAAAATGAGTGAGTACTACTTTTCCACACATTTGCTATTACTGCTCTCACACAATCCAGCTTTGAAACAAAAGCAAATGCAAAACCTGCTGCTGACACCTCCTTCTGCTTTGAGGTAAATAAGTATTTGAATTAAATAACTAAAATAACACCATGTACAGAAAAGGTCTTCAGGAAAGTACAAATCCTGCCAGGGCAAAGCAAAGCTCTAAGTTTTAGTGCTGTTAGAGCAATGAAGGGAAACAGTTTCTACTGTAAAACAAAACAAATAGGCCATCTCTCCATCACCCATCATCAATTTTAACTCAACAATAACTGGGAGGGAAACAGGGGGAGGAGAGGGATGTACAGCTGAAGTTCTACCTGTGCTCCTCAGAGATCCTGCATCTTCAGTGCCACAGGCTCTTGAAGACTTTGTGCCTGGCTGGTCCAAGTGAGGGTCCTCCTGAAACAAGACAGGAATATCAGTAGGAATAGATGGATGGATGGATTTCTCACACGGGTCATGTCTCAGTGACTGCACCTGCTCAGATGGATTAGTTCAGAATAAGAAAATCACCAAGAAACCTGTGGACAGATCAGCCTTCCACTGCAAGTGCTTCACACAGGCACTTGTCATTCCCTCCTTACCCCTCCAATCGCCACCAGCTCACCAGAAACAATGAGGCAGCCAGAGAAGATCTGTCTTTAGTAGCAACAAGTCTTGTGACACAAGCAGCTAAAATGTAAGTATATGGCTAAAAATGCAAATTGCTGAGAACTTGAATGAGCAGAGTAATCCAGTCTCCAGGTCTGTCTGACACCCTCAGGCCCCACCCTACACCTCTGGTAAAATGTGTGCATTTTCTGTCTGCATTAAACTTGCTTTCTACTACCCTTTCCCTTGGCTCAAAACCACAAACCCACAACAGTCGACCTTGGTCTACTCGCAAAAAACCCCAAACCAAGAGCCCACAACCCAACTGCCTGCACTTAGAAATATGGGAAAATTCACCTTGGAAAACTGAATGACTATCAAACATTTATTTAGTTTTAATTTCACAAACTTTCAGATAAATCAAACAAATATAAAAATTAAACCCACAAATTATTTATTTTAGCATTATGCAACACCCAGTAGTGTAAAACACCCACGGGGGCACCTTATCCAGGTATTTCCTGGCTGACATGTCTTCAGTCACAATACATGATTTCTCCCCTATGTGCTTTTGAAGTGTGTGAAAACTACTTACAAACTATAGAAAATTACCAAGAAAGTCACTAAACATCTAAGTTTTTAGAGCTTTGTGACTCTAGTTTTTAATAGAATGTTCTTCACCAAATTTTTCAGCAGTTCTGGCCTAGAAATAACTTTTTTATCATGAGTATTTGCTAAAAGGGAGAAGAAAAAAGCCGTAACACTTTTACTCTTCTGAAAAAATAAACCTACAGTGACTTCCTCTCCAATTATAGACAATAATTCTAAGCCCAAAACTGAAATGCTAAGCTGGAGCCACTTATAGCATTACAATTCTACTGCCAGGCTGAAATAACTCTTATTTAGTAGTTGACAGCACCAGCAGAATATGCTGAAGCCACAGAACATGTTTACTGGGCAAAGAGAATCTTAGTTGTGTCTCTTCTCCTTTTCAGTCACAGTCTATTTTGCTCCTTGTTCTTTTCCATACCTGCCTCACACCATTCCAACAGTGCTGAAAAAAGGGACAACCCTCATGTTTTAAAATGCTGTGGGTCCCCTGAAATACAGCCCAGTTTTTCACTGGATCCAGGATAATTCAAACACTGACACACACACTGGAGGTGTCCAAGGCCAAGCTGGATGGGGCTCTGAGCAACCTGGTCCTGTGCAAGGTGTCCTTGACCAGGGCAGGGTGTGGAATAAGATGAACTTCAAGGTCCCTTCCAACCCAAACTGTTCTGTTACTGTAGCAGAAGGCACTGAAGAGAACCAGAAAACCCCCATGCCAAACCCACTGCCTGGTGACTCTAACCCTGAATTCAAAACTTCACACAGGGATTTAATTTTCCATTTGCTTACTTGTTTTGACCAAGTTTCCCCAGGAGTAAAAGCAGAGCCTTCAGCATGACAGTCCTCAGCACCTCGGGCCTCTCCATCCTCTTTCTGGAATCCACCACTACAGCAGTTCAGTTTCCTAAAGTGTGCTATTTTGTTTTCTTCGTCCTCCTCAAGGTCTCCAGCCTGCAGTAATTCTTCAGGGAGGGATTCTGATGGCCCACGAGAAACCCTCTCGAGCACATCCCCCAAACCCTCTGCCTTCTGGCACGAGTGCCCAACTGCAGAAGCCCAGGCAGTGTCCCTGTGTGTGAGCACAGGCCCTGTCCCCTCGGGTTGTGCTCCCAGGCCCAGGGCAGCCCCTGGCACTGCCATCAGCTCCGTGGAGACGCCCCCAGGCAGCCCAGGGTACAACTCCTCCAGTACAGGAACGACGGGAGAATCCAGGAGAGACTCCAGCCCAGCTGAGAGCATCAGGGCAGGTGAGGATTGGCTGTCCTCAGCTGTTCAGTTTATCCTAAAAGTCAGAGCAATGTTAAATTAACATACGTAAGATTAATCACAGAATATCCTGAGTTGGAAGGGATCCACAAGGATCACTCAAGGCCAACTCTTGGACTAGATTAAAAAGAAAAGATTAATTCCTCAAGGTTCAAGCATGTATCTTACAGAGAGGTACTTCCAAATATAGTTTTAAGAAAGGAGCTCAGGAAGTTTCTAGTATCTAAAGAAATGCTTCATGAGCAAGGGAAGAGAGTATGGACAAATAAAGATCCCTAAGCCTCACTTTCACATTCAAACATCTCCCTGCAGATTTACCCTCATCTCCTGAAAAACGAGGAAAGAGGCTACAAAGTAAATCGCCAGGGCTTGTATCAGATACCCCGCTCCTTCGCCAGAACTAAGACATCCTTCCTTTTCCCGGGATTTCGTAAGTTTCTAACCTTTGGAGAAAAGCCTCAGCTTTTCTTCACGTTCTCTGCCTCAAATGAGCGCTTCCCAAGGCACCTCCCTCTCCCTGTGCCCCCGATAAACCCCCGGGAGGGTCCCGCTCACCCGGGAGGACTAAGCCGGGCTGTGACAGGAGCTGCACTTCTCCGCTCAGCTCAGCCAAGAGCCGGGCGGTGCTCCCCGCTCCTTCAGCTACAGAGGCCCGGGCACGGACGGGAGACCCAGGGCCCGCCCGTCCCCGGGACCGACCATCCTCCCGGGGACAGGACCGGCCCTTTGTTCCCGGCCCCAGCAGCGCGGGGTGTCCGCTGCTCCCGGTGAGCAACACTGGCGCTCCCGGTGCCACCCCCGGTGCCGGCAGGG
>VXAU01005306.1:584440-601527 GCA_013399695.1 Formicarius rufipectus
GCGGCCGCAGCCGCTCCGCTCTGCTCCGGCCGATCGCCGCAGGGTCGGTTCGCTCTCCGGCCCAGCGGGGTCCTGCCCGCTGCTCTGGACCCACAACAGTTCCAAGTCTGAAAGTTTATTTCAACAGATTTTGGATGTGCCTTTTTTTTTTTTTTTTTTTTTTTCCCCCCCCCTGCGACTTTCCCCCCTCCTTTTTNNNNTTCCCCCCGCCGCGACTTTGCAGCTCCGTGATTGACTCTCTGAAAAGCCCGTCTGCAAACTCAGTCCGTTAAGCTGTTCGGAAGGTGCGCTTTTGATTCGATGTAAGAGTACAGTTATAATTAGACGACCTTACACTTTAACTCAGTAACGTGGCTGTAGTTTTATGAAAAAAAACTTATTCCTACTGATAGTCTTTAACTTTTTTTACAAATGCATTCCAACTAAACTTTAAAAGATTCTTCACTGGAATATGCTTTATTAGAAGTGAAAATGGCAGGAATAAGAAATGTAGTGGTAGATGCAGCTGAAACAGAGTCGTCCACAGCGGTGCTCTGGACGCCGGTGCTTGCTGAGCCTGTGGCTGTGCCTGCCCCTGTCGCTGCCCAGCACTCCCCTCTGCTGGCCCGGCTCTGCCGCGCTATGTTGACGATATCCAGAACGGGTTTGTACTGACGAGAGGTCTGTGTCTGCTGTCGTTTCCCTGTCAGATATGCAAGATGCCTTCAGCTGTCTTTGCTCGAAGCGGCTGAGAAGAGCTGGATTCCAAGATGAGAACCAACAGGGTGTACAAGCTGGTCATACACAAGAAGGGCTTTGGAGGAAGTGGTCAGTATCTCCTGCTTGGTAACATGAGACCAGCACTCATTTAATTGAAAGCAGTTGATTAGTAAATTACCTTTTTTAACAAAACACTGAAGGTGGAGCTTTGGTGTAATGAGCAGTGTTGCCAGCCAGTTTGGAAAGCTCTTTCTGACAGCAGGATACAGCAGAATAAGATAACGTTTGTTGGAAGAGAACAAGATCATACCTATAAAATAAAATTGCTTTATTCTACCTCTTCTCCTTTTGTTGCATCAGTTTTCTCCTAACCCTGTGTTTCAGTCACCCTCCTGAGTGACAGACACGTCCATGACTTCTGTCTGCACTTAGATGTGTTTCTGTGCACTGATAACAATGTCCTTGGTTTGGTTGATCCCTGCTTTTAGACTTACCCATGTTGATAAATCTAACCAAGGTCCTCTAGTTCTCTGCTTTCCTGCTGGTGTTTGGTATATGAAAAACAGAGAAGATGAACCTGACTGCCTAATTAGGGCACAGTCTTGTGCTGGACACACCCTTTGTGAACGTTCTGTTATCTGAGCTGTTGGTGCCTGCAGGAGTGTCCAGGCTGAGGAGGGGCTCTGTGCTGGGGGGAGTGTAAAGCCTTCATGACATGTTGATCCTGGGCTGCGGTGTTTATGTGTAGCAAACTATCATGTACAAACATGCAGATGTCTGTGTTTGGTGTGTGGCTGTTCACTGCCCTCCTTTGTTTGTGTCCTGTAGATGATGAACTGGTGGTGAATCCTAAAGTATTTCTTCAAATCAAGCTGGGAGATGTTGTGGAAATTGCCCATCCCAATGATGAGTACAGGTGGGCTCTCTTTGCTGGTGTCAGTCAGGTGTGGCTGGAGCACTGAAAGGGTGTGTTGAGGTGCAGTGGCTTCTGGAGAGGCTCTTGCAGCTGATACGACTTTGATGCCATGAGTTTTTTATGCCTGAAGAAAAGGAATTGACTTGAGCAGGAGCTCTTGCTTAAAGTTTATGTAATTCTTTGGTTTTGGTGGTTGTTTGCTCATCTTTCATAGGCCAAGTAGCACCTGAATATAGAACCTACAATGTCTATATCCTCTCCATAGAGCTGCTGTTACCTAAGGATTTTTCTCCCATCCTGCAGTATATCCTAGGCCAAATTAAAATTATGTTGTCAGCTATGAAAACATGAATCTTCTTGTATGAAACTGTTCATCCTGCAGTCCCTGTCTGAAAAGCAGCAGAATGCTGTTGTGAGGCTCTGAGAAGTTCTTGTGTGCCTTAATTTCCCATTGCTAGTATCATCTCTACCTCAAGAGTACCTCATAGTGAGTGTAAAGACCAAGACAGGGTGACAGGAGGGGAGGGGGATGGATGAAGCTTTCTAGAAAATATTATTGTTTCTCTTTATCTTATCCTATGCTCCATGGTAGTAACTACTTTTCGAGTTATTTACCAGAGAGTATCTCAATTTGTCTGCATTTTCTCTTTTGCCTGCTAGTCCCCTGCTCCTGCAAGTGAAGTCACTGAAGGAGGACCTGCAGAAAGGTAACACTACACTCATCTCATGCACAGTAAAATCACAGATAAAGGGTGTGTGACTGAACTGGACCTGTAGTTGGCTACTGCATATATTTTAATATATATTGACTTTCATAAGAAAGTCAATGCTTTGTCTGTTTAGGAGGAGAAGGATTATAATTTTAACAGAAAGTGAACAGCTAATTCTAAATCTGCTTTTAGTTGAGTAATATGAAGTGTGGTTTAAACAAACTTGGCTTTTTAGCCTGTAATTTTTGTTTCTGGATTTTCTGACTGGCTTTATGGCATGAATTAATTCAACCTGAACTTTGAGTTAATCTCATCTGCTTTGATTTGAATGACTCTGAGATTGGGTCATGACTGAAATAAGCTGTTGTCTTTTGCTGAGGCCCTGAGTGTTCCATGATAGTCTCACTGTCCTGCTTTTGTTGCCTGTGGACACCTGGGGGGGATGTTCACTGGGCTGTCCTCTCTCATTTCTGTGGCAGAAACCATAAGTGTGGACCAGACAGTGGCCCAGGTGTTCCGACTGCGGCCCTACCAGGATGTCCATGTCAATGTGGTTGACCCAAAGGTATGTGGCTTTGCTGCTTTCTTCCATCTGTTCCTTCACTTAGATCAGAGCCCTGTGACTTTCCATCTGCAGGTGTATTGGGAAAAGAAAGCATTTATTTGTTATTGATAGATAGTTCGTTTTCTTTCCTAATTACCTTGGGCAGTTGAATTATTTGTTGGTTTCTTATATGTCTCTTCTCTCCTTCCCATCCCTGCTCTCTTTTTGAACTCTATGGACCAGCTTCAACACAGCTTGATAGAAATGTAGGCATTTCAGATTCCTTTAAGTTCTAGGAATTTGAGATAACCAGGCAGAGTAGAGAGAAACAGAAAGTGGCCAATCAAAAGAAAAACTGTGGCCTGGATTTGCATTATTTGACCCCACAGAACCTCTTAGCTAGAAGCATTTTTGTAAATGTCCCAACTCTCAGAAGAGCTGCAGTCAGAGCTTACATTCAGCACAGGACAAAAATCTGCAGGAAATGAGGCTTCCTTAATACCATGAACAATGGCAGTAATTTGTTTTGCTTGTGCTTCCATTTTACATTGAGACTTGTAGAGAGATTTAGTCCTTGGGCTGTTTCTGGCCACACTGGGCAGTGTTTTGCAGCTCACAGTAGCTGAGGTACATGCACAGCTTTGGCATTTATTCAGATGGGAGTCCCTTTTATCCTGTGTTTGTCAGGATTACTGACTTGCTTTAGAATGGCCCTGCCTGTCCCATGTGGTTATTAAATGAACAGGTTGATGGGAGCTACTTAGAAACAAGCCGTAAAATCCAAGCACTGTTTTCCCCGTCTTTCCCAGGAGGTGACCTTGGACTTGGTGGAGCTGACATTTAAGGATCAGTATATCGGCCGTGGGGACATGTGGAGATTGAAGAAGAGTTTGGTGAGGTCCCTGCTGTCCCCTCGTGCAGGGGATTATGTGCATTCTTCTGTGCTTGCTGTGAAAGAAAATAAGTGCTTTACAAAATACAGAAAACTGAGGAGAAAACCAGTGTCAGCAGCTCCCGAGGAGCTCAGGCTGTCAGTGGTACCTCAGAGCTGGAGATACGGGGGAAAATGTGCTACAGAAAAGTGAATCCCTTCATTGCCTTCTCCACTGCTGTAATGTTAGCTACTGCCTTAGGCATTGGAAATACTGTTGAGAGGGTTTTTTTCTCTGAATTTTAATGGTTTGCTCCATTTGGAAGGAGTCAAATCCAAACTTTTTCCAAGTAGAAGCAGGCTGAAGTGTCCCCTCTGTGGTGGTACCACTTAATAAGCAGCTATTAGAATGTTTTCTTTCACTTCTCTGACATGCAGACTTTGGCTCTTCCAAGTGCTGTGAATTAGGCAAATGATTCCAATAAAAGTTTATATGTGTTAAAATTGATATTCTGCTTTGTAGGCTGGGAAATTAGTAGAAACTGCACCCAGTGGTTTTTGTTATTTTGTTATGTGCAGGTCAGGTGTTTGAGTGTGAATGGGTTTTTGGTTGTTTGATCTGCTCACTCTGAGCCACCTGTTCTAATGACACCTGTAACTCTTCCTTCCCAGGTCAGCACATGTGCATATGTCACCCAGAAAGTTGAGTTTGCAGGAATCAGGTCAGTGTCTTCTCTGAGGGCCTGCTGTTACTTATGGCTTTAGTTTCATGAGTTCTCAGTATCCAATTGAGGAATCTTCCCTGAAAAATACTTCATGTTTTATTGTTCTCTTACTCATCCACAAATTTCTGTTTGCACCAGGACATGGGGGAAGGCTTCTGTCTGATTCGGGGTGAAAGAAACTAATAGTAGGACAGCCAGCTATACTTGTGGCTTCTCTTGGATGCCAAATAATTCTCCTTTATCTCTCATAGTATTTTCCCCTTTCCCACATGTATTAATAGTTCAGATGAGGGTTCCTTCAGTTGCCGTTGAGGTGACTGAGGGACAAGGAAATGTGCAGATGCAGAGGCTGTTTGTCACTTTCTGGATTAAAGACCAGATTCTAAACAAATGGTACATTTTGGTACATCCCTTACTTGTTCAAATACTGATTTTTCTAATCTTCACTCTGGTCAGCAAATATTCTGCACTTCTTTTCTTCCAGAGCTCAGGCAGGAGAGCTGTGGGTAAAGAGTGAGAAAGTCACCTGTGGGTACATCAGTGAGGACACCCGGGTAAGATTTGAGGAAGCAGGGAAGAAGCAGTTTTTCCCTTCCTTTCCTTGCCAGATTCCTTGGCATTCTACCTTGCCTGCAGATTCGTATGGATCATTGGAATTGACTGTGTTGTGAGGTGAAGAATGGCCATAAGTTCAGGAGAATGAATGGTTGGTGAATGTCAACTCTGCTTTGTTGGCTGCACCAGGAATTACATGTTGAAATGCCAGCTTGTTAGAGGGGGGATTCCCTGTGATGCAAGGGGCACAGTCATATCAGTTACTGTGTTGTTGCCATCTTCATTTGGCCCCTTTAAAGGCTGTACCTTGTTTTAAATGAGGTCTTTACTCCTTTGCAGGTGGTCTTCCGCTCCACTTCTGCTATGGTTTATATTTTTATCCAGATGAGCTGTGAAATGTGGGATTTTGATATTTATGGTACGTAGGTAACTGTCCTGCCTGTGAGTGTGGGTGGCAGCAGCTCTCCTCTCTGCCCCTGCTGGAAAACTGAAATATCCTGTCTTTGGCCTGGGCAGTGCTCCAAGATACCTCAGACCCTTTCTTGCAGTGCCACACTTCCCTGTCCCCTGGGTGTGCCATCGTTTTCCTGTCCCTGCTGTAGAGCCTGGGTACCATTAGCTCAGTGATGAAATCAAGGGAGCAACCCTGTGAGCATTGGGAAGGTTTTCTGTGGATTTAAACACGTTTGATGACGAGAGCGGGTGCCAGTCTATGAGTCCTGAAACCAGAAATGTGTGGAGCTCCTGTGCAAAGAGGGCCTGGATGTTTTAGATTGCCCTCAATTTTGATGTAGGAAGGAAGTAAAACCTTCCTTAGCCCAGGTGGAATTTGGTGGCTTCAGCTGAAAGCATTAAAACTTGAGGCATTCAGAATGAGTCACTTGTCTGTGTCATTGCCCTGTTTTTTTCCTGGCTGAATTCTGTTGCAAATCTCTTGCCATTTCCTTTGGCCGTGTGTTTAGGCATATGGAACTGGGCAGCTGCTCAGAACTGAGCAGGGGATCAGTTGTGCATACTATGCCTAAAAGACAGTACAGATGCTTTCCCAGCATGCTGGGAGTGTGTTGGAAAAATGAATTTAAAGGTCAGATCCTTTTGATAATAAGAGTTGTGTTTACATCCTCTGAAACAGTCATGCTTCTTAATCTTTATATTGTCTTATTTTAGTGATACTAGCCTTCATGATCCATGCAGATGCTCTGAATCTAATAAAAATAATTGTCCTAGAATCTCAGGATATGCCCTGTAGTTGAAGTAACTGCTATTATCTGATGCTTGGGAGGTGTTTACTTTGCAGGGGACCTGTACTTTGAGAAAGCTGTGAATGGTTTCCTTGCTGACCTCTTCACCAAGTGGAAGGTAAACAGCTGATTGAGTTCAGTTTTAATTTTTTATTTCCCTGGAATTGTTAGGGGCACCTCTCTGAACAGTGGCTGTAGGTATATACTAATGGAGTCAGCTGTCTTTAGGTTTTTTAGCAAAAGTCTTGTGTCTTGGCAAGTACAGAGAGCAGTTCCTTTAGAGAGTAGTGCAGAGTGCTCCTGGTAAATGTGATAGAATTGAGCAGCACAGCATCTGCAGGGCAGACCATTGTTATTTCAGAGAGGCAGATGCAGCACTTGTGCAGATACATTAATGTAATGCTCTACCTTTTCTTAGCTATCTTTGTTTCCAGGTGTGAGGGAAAAGATGTTACAGTATGTATTTCCTACTGAATGTGACCTTTTAAAGTTTCCTTTTTTTTTCATTTACTCTTACTGGACAGGAGAAGAATTGCAGCCATGAAGTGACAGTGGTTCTATTTTCTAGAACATTTTACGAAGCAAAATCTATAGGTATGTAAATTCTGTACTATCATGTTTCCATTTTTAAACTTCTCTCCTCTCTTGGAAGTCAGTCATAGGCTGCCAGTGACTTTTTCCCTTTTTCTTCTAATGCCCATGTCCCAAGTATTTTCCCAAGTTACACAGCCATTGTTAGGACAGTACTGCAGTGAAAACCTTACATAGAAGAATATATGGCAAATGTTCCTCATCATATTCAAACTTTCATTTTGGTTTAAAAGCAGTTTTTATGTTGTATAAGAGGTCTGGTATTTCTCCAAGTGTTTTGTTTTTTGGTTTGGTTGTTGGTTTATTAGCTTTTTGTAAATGGAAAGCAGCTTCTTACTGGAAAAGGTGAGTCACTTCTATAGAAAAGCACAGGATAACATGTGCTTTTCCTTCCATTTCAGAGGAGTTTCCTGAAACACATCGGGCATCCATTCGGCAGGACCATGAGGGGAGGTTTTATGAAGATTTTTACAAGTATGTTTTCCTCCCACTTCCTTTCACCTCTTGTCCTACAGTGTATGTGAAACACAGTGCACCTTCTCTGCATTCCTTTATAGTTTGTTCATCCCTCCTCGCTCCCTCTCAGGGGCTCCCTTCATGATCCTCACTAAGCTGTGCTCTTTCTAGAGTGGTGGTTCAGAATGAGAGGCGAGAGGAGTGGACCTCATTGCTTGTGACCATTAAAAAGCTTTTCATCCAGTATCCTGTGTTGGTGCGACTGGAGCAAGCAGGTACAAGGATCCTCCTTTCCCTGCCTTTACCCTTTTCTCTCTTAACTTGTCTGTAAACTGCCCAGTTTCAGCTGCAGGCTGGTGTTGTGCTCCTGAGTGCTCTTCTGGCAGGGCTCTTTTCCCCAGGTCTTTCTGTGAAACAGAATAACACCAATTTTGCCTGTAATTTTTGAAGCAATAGGTTGTAGTACAAATGCATTTTTCTGTGGTTTTTTATTATTTTTATAAAGATAGTCTATGCAGAGATGATGATTTTTTTTATTTTCTTTTTTTTCTACTTCTGAACACTTGTCCAGAGGGTTTTCCTCCAGGTTACAATTCCACCTCAGCACAAGGGAACTACCTGGAGGCCATAAATCTTTCATTCAATGGTAAGTTATGAGCAGTGCGTAAAAATATGCAGAGAAAAAAACATTAAAGCAGCTGCTAATAAATAGGTGTGGACTTCTGTTGCCTGTTCTTTAACACTGTGAAGAGGAGGGGAATATTAGTTAAGTTATTGTTTTAAGCCTCAGGTGAAATTGTCTCTGGAAAACCAGAGCCTCTCAAATGTCAATATTGGGTATTTCAGGTCTCAGGAACCATTTATAGGGCCCTGATGTGGTGAAACGCTTTCTTTGAGCTGTGAATCTGTGTGAGAACCTTTTGGAATAGAAGTTGAAATCTTAAATTACAGAAGAGTTTCAAAATCGGGGTAGATCAAATGTAATTAGGTGAAGCTTATCTATCTTTTTTAGCAGGGAGATGGATTTGATGGGCTGGAAGGGCTCTCTGAAGATCTGCTTCTTGTGAATCTGTACACAGATGTTGTTCTGTCACTTTGAAGGCTGTTTTGTCACTACCATGAGAGGGAGCTCAGGATGTTATTTGAAATGATTCATAATAGACTTTACCTTTTGGTGTTTTTGTTGGGGGGAGGGGGTTTATATTTAAAGGAAACTGTAAACACATGAGAAAAAAAATATTCCTTTCTATGTCTGGTTCCCATCCTCTGTCTCCTGGAGCTTTAATAATTACCATTTCTTGGCTGGGCAAAGCTGTCTCCAACCTGTCTCACACTTGCATGTGCTGTGGGGAAACTTCAGTGCCGCTGTGAGCAGAGTCACCCTGACTTTGCCCTGGGCAGGGCCATCCAGTGCCCTGTTAATAAAGCATTGCCTGGCTCTTCCCGCAGTGTTTGACAAGCACTACATAAACCGCAACTTCGACCGCACGGGGCAGATGTCGGTGGTGATCACCCCGGGCGTGGGCGTGTTCGAGGTGGACCGGCTCCTCATGATCCTCACCAAGCAGCGCATGATCGACAATGGTAATTCCTGCGGGTGCTGGGCGGGCTCCCTGCAGGCAAACAGGTGCACTGGGGGAAGGGGCAACCTCTCCTGGCTGTGGGGAAGTGTCTGCTGTGACTTGTGTGCTCTGGGAAGAGGGGTTACAGCTGGGAGACTTGGTCTGCACTTCATATTGAAATGGGTGGATTTTCAGGGCACTTAGAGGACTTTAATTTCTTTTGTTTGTGGTAGAGAACTTCATCTGTCCATGCAGATCTTTCCCTTAAAGGATAATCTTGCATGATTGGCATTAATGTAGTAGAAACATTCCCCATAGGCACTGTTGGTTTGTAACCATACCGTAGGACTGTTAACTACCATTTTCAGTGTAATTGCATCTTAAAATGTCACATGAATAGAAGTTGGGCCCCCAGCTCAAGCTGATGATCTGTTTTGGCTTAGCAGATCAGTCATGCTAGGTCAGCAGCTGAACTCTGCTGCTGTTTGTTTGCAGGGATAGGTGTGGATTTGGTGTGCATGGGAGAACAGCCCTTGCATGCTGTGCCACTCTTTAAGGTAAGGCTGCTCCTGTGCCCTGTGCTCTGTTCCTGCCCCAAACGTTGCTCCTTCTGTGACTGGATGCAGCTGGTGACTCTGCTTCTGAATTGCTCCTGCAGCTCCATAACCGCTGTGGCCCCGGTGACTCCCGCATGGGCGACGACTACAACATTCCACACTGGATAAATCACAGGTAGGTGAATTCTGCCAGCCTTTGCTAAGCACTCCTGCTGTTCCCCTTCATGGTCTGTTGAATTCTCTTTCTTCTTTCACTGTTTATTTCCTCTGCTTTCCTTGATAAGCAAAGCCATGTATTACATGACTCTTGTAGAACTCTCGGCATTAATGCAACCTCTCAGAAAGGACAGGCAATCTCTGTAGTGTTCAAACAGCTGGTGTGAGTCACTGTTACATAAATTAGGGAGAGTTGTGTCAATGGGGAAGTGAACTGGGAAGTGGAGGTGTCAGACATGTTAAGAAGTGGTCTGGCCTGAGGCTGTGTGGGTGTCAAAGCCTGGTCTTTACAGAAAGAGTAGTTTCTCTCAAGTTAACCATCCATCAGTATTTTCCATTTATGCAGAGAAGAGTGTCCCCTTTTCTCCATCCCATACCTAGTTCAGGGTCACAGGCTGTTTGCTGTGTAGCAAACCAACTGTGTTCAATTCTTAGAAGACCTTAAAGCCACCCTGTTTTTCGTTTCAGTTTCTACACATCTAAGAGCCAGCTCCTGTGTAACAGTTTCACTCCACGGATCAAGCTGGCAGGAAGGAAGGTGGGGATCTTTCTGATTTATTTTCTTACCATCTTGTTAGATGCCTTCTCGTAGCTAAGCATCAGAATTTTTCTAACAAGTCTTCCAGCAACTGGAACAAAGTTTCTGTGTTAAAAGACTGAAACCAAAGTTGTAATGTCTGTTGTAGGGGTTGTGAACGAGGGACTAGTTTGTAGTTCTTTCCTTTCTGGATAAAACTGGGTGGGAAATGTTTTAGCCACCATAAAAGGTAGAGTTTAATTCTGTGACAAAGAACTCCGTGGAATGAAAGGAAGGTGTGTTGTTGATAGAGATTTGTGACCAAGTTCCAGTATTTAATACATCTGAAGTGGTCTGGCTGCCTCACTGAATCAGCAGGATAAACTTTGTCTGCTTGATCTCCCTGGGTATATTTCCTTCAAATGTGCTGACTGTTTCCTTTCTGTCTTGCTCTCTTTTTTTTTTTCCTTTCCCTGTTGTTTTGGTCACTTTACACTTCCCTTGTTGGACCCTCCAGCCACTGACTGAGAAAGCAAAAAATAATCGAGATGCCTGTGAGTAATTCTGTTCCAGAATGATCTACCCCACTGACTCCCAAACTAACAAACAGTTGCAGTAAGACAATGATACTTCAGCACAAGGGACAGTTGTGCTAGAAAACCCACATTTTTGTTCCTGGTATTGTCAATGGCCTTCATGGCCATAACTGTTGTGGAGGGAGGAGTTTCTGTCCTGGCCAGAGGAGGATGTGGTGTTGGGCTGGTGTGGTGGGGATGCTGTTCATGGGGGTGGGACAATGGGGCCTTCACTGGCTTGGGGTGTTGTCAGTGCTTGGAGCACAGAGTTGCAGTGGGAGAAGCCAGCACCCTTCCAGCAGCACCTCATTGCAGGAGGTGTACCTTCCATAAGGGAGACGCTTCAAAACCTGCTGTTCCCTCCTGAGAGAAATTGAGGTATCTGCTCATACTAGAATTGATTTGTTGATTATTAATGCTTAGGGTGTATGGGGGAAAAACATTAGGGCCACAGCAACCCTCATTTGGGGACACCAACTTTGATAATTGACCTGCTCCAGCTGGTTCTGCTCATGAGACTTTTGTATGGTATTTCTTTTGGAGTAGATACTTTTCTTAGAGGTGAGAACTGGATACTCTGACTTGCAGATCTTGAACATTCTTGAGAGAGGTTCTAGTGCTGTGTGATTTTAATTCCAGCATTAGGAGCTCCAAAGGATGCTGAGAATGCCCTGCCTATCCAGGTGGATTACGATGGCTACGATGCCCAGGTGTTTCGGCTGCCAGGCCCATCCAGAGCCCAGCGCTGCACCACTTTCAGGTGGGAGGCTTGGCATGCACAGCCATGTTATGGTGGGCTTCCTGATGCATAAAGTGCTGGGGAAATACAAAGAGGATTAAGTTGCACATGCTTACAGTTGAAGAAAATGCGTTGTCTGTACCTAGTCTTTGTGGCTGATTGTCCAATTTTGCTTATGTGTTGGTGTGGGGGATATCTAAGAAAAGGCTTAAGTATACCTTTTCCTTAAGACTTTAATTTTGTCTCAAGTGGAATGGAGCTAGTCTCTCTTACTAAGTTCCTAACAGATTTTGCAAGGGGGTTAAAATAATACAGAGTTGTAGGAAAACAGTTTTCTGCACTCCTTAGTAACTGGTGCTGAACACAGAGTGGTGGGGAGTCCTCCCTGAAAATGATGCCTGTCTGAATGAGAGAAGAAATAGAGAAGCTGAGTTCAGGTTCTTCACTATTCCATTGCTCTCTGAGGAGAAGTGTAGATTGTTCTCAGGCCCTGACCAAATTCTTTGAGCAAACTATGAATTTCAGTGGTTTTTTATGAATATGGGGTTGATATCTTGTTTACAAGTGGGGTTTTTTGTTTGTTTGTTTGCTTTCTTGCTTCTCTCAGTAGTATTGCCTAAACCAGAGGAAAGTGTGCATGTGGACTCACTCATTAATATGAGCAGCCTGTAGAAATCCGTGCTGGAAGGTGCCGGTGTAATGTGATGTAGTTAATAATTCTTAGTTTCCCTATAGCTATGTGTTCCTATGTCTAGTATCTTTTAGGCCTCATCTGTGCTGTCAGCTCAAGTGTGGTGTCTGTAGAATTGCAAAGGGAGTAGAGTGTGGTCTTTTCACAGTTGTGCTGGCAGTATTTCAGAGTCCTGGTCCTCTCTTGTCTGAGACACAGAAGCAGAAAGTACCCACATGGTCAAAACACATAGTGATGGTTTCCTCTTTAAGCTCACCCGCTGAGTATTGAGTCCCTTACATGCCTTGGGCCTGTTCAAGCCCCTGTAACCTGGGGATTGATCTCTTGCCTGCCCCTGGACAGGTCTGTGAGGGAGAGAGAGAGCCGGACGAGGAAGAGCTCGAGCTCGTACGACGTGTCGTGCAGCCCGTCGGTGCAGAGCCGTGCGCTGCCCGCCGAGGAGGGGCGCAGCCAGGCCTCTGACGACAGCTCCCTGGGCAAGATCTCCAACATCCTCCTCATCCCGCGGCCACACCTGCACCACTGCGAGGTCAGCAGCTCCCTGGGCTACACCAGCACCAGAGGTGAGCCTGCGCCACCAGGGGAGGGGGGGTGGGAGGTGGTGGTGGGCGCTGCCAGGCCGGCACAGGGGATTGGGTGCCTGGATTAGCACCCATGGGACAGCTTTTCCATAGCTCCAGCTGTGGCTGGGTGGGCGTTCTCCCTTGGTTAGCCTTGTCCAATTTCGTTGCTTTTTTTATTGCCTTGTCCTAAATAGAAGTGTCCTGACACTGATTTGCTCTTTTCCCTTGTCTATTGCCTTCTTTAGTACTTGCCTATTCTCCTGTGTCTGCCTGCAAATGTGGACATACACAAGGAACTTTCATTATCCAGGTCACCTATAATCTGTCAAATGAGAAGTGGCCTTAGCAGTGAGCCCTGGGGGATCCTGCTTATAGCGTCTTTCCATGGGGATTTGTTGTCATTAAGACTCACTTTCTAGATCCTTCCTTTTGACAGTGCACTGCTGAGCTGTCTCTGTGTGTTAGCAGTGCTGGCACCCTCCTTTTCTTCCCTTCTAACTCAATTTTTTTCTCAGACAATATGCAGTATCTTCCACAAACCCAACTCATTTCTAGGTAAATTGTATTCCTCCTGCAGTTGCTTCATCTTCTATCAAATCCTGTCCCTGAAGGCTCTTTCTGTTTTTTTCATGTCATACTGTCTGACACTGATCTCATATTTATCCTGTCACAGGAATTGGAGTTGCTGGTGTGGAACTGCTCTCACATGGTGTACTTGACCTTACATCTGCCTTTCATGTTTCTCCCTACTGTCACTTAATACAACTTTTTTTGGTGTTACTCCTGTAATTTGAAGGAGAGTCTGGTGACCAACTGGAAGTGGTCAGCTGGATGGGGATGTGTGTGGAATAGGACTGGTGGGGAGGGAAGAGTCAGAGAAATTGAGGTTTTTCAGATGTTGTAGATGGCAGTATAGAATGGTAAATGAGACTTGCCTTGCCTTTGGGATTTCCACTTGTTGGGCAGAGTAATTGCTACTTAATCATGTGGTATATTTCTCCTATTTCTGAGTAACTGCACTTCTATTTTACACTGATTAGTGACACCTAACTTTGTGGAGATCATGTCCCTTGTGTTCTAGGAATAATCCCTTGGTTCAATGCTCAGATCTGAATGTTACAGAAAAGGCATGTGTTGCTCAGCTGTAGATTCTCTGTCATGCCCTTGGTATTCATCCTGAAGTTTCTGGTGTCAGTGCTTTTCTTTCTCAGAAATTCTCAAAGCTCTCAGAAACTCCTGATAATTGACTTTTCAAGTGGTTCTTTATGGTTTCATTTGGTCTAAGTGCCACAGTTTGTGGCAGTGCTGTAATGCCAGATGAAATAATTCTTTGACTTGTTTGGACTCTTGTTTACCTTGTAACTTCCAGACTGGATTGAAATAGCTTTCAGCATCCCTCCCTGCCTGCTCTTCCCTCCCTCCCTGGGGGCTCTCTGTATCCCCGAGCGGCTCACACTCTTGCTGGGCTCTGGCTGATTCAGCGCTGTGTTTTCCAGACGTCCTGGAGAACATGCTGGAGTCTCAGCAGCGGGACTCCAGCGCCCCGGGGAGGTTCCACGTGGGCAGTGCCGAGTCGCTGCTGCACATCCGCCCGGGGGGGTACACGCCCCAGCGGGCCCTCATCAACCCCTTCGCCCCTTCCCGCATGCCCATGAAGCTGACGTCGAACCGGCGGCGCTGGATGCACACCTTCCCCGTGGGTAAGGCTGCCCCCTGGGCACTGAACCTGCAGGCTGAGCCGAGGGCTCAGTCGTCATCGGGAAAATATTCTCTCTTGGCAAAGGAGCAGCATCAGGCACTGGGTCTTGTAGGAGCTGTTGAAGGGAATTGTGCTGTAATGTGGGTTGACTTTCAAATGCTGAACTGTTCTAGTAGTTATTCAGTGCCTAAAGTAAGTAGGCCCTCTGAAGTGTTTTAAAGGACATTCTGCTGCACTGGCTGCAGAGATGCCAGAGGTCCAAGGCTTTTGGTGAACATGCTTTCTTAATGTCCATTAGTCATCACTGGCTGTGCTGTTGGCAAAAGGAGGGTGCAAGCAGCTGGGGGATCAGTGCAGATGTGGTCATTAATGATGCAGTTGTAACTGTAGGTCCCTCAGGAGAAGCCATCCAGATCCACCACCAAACCCGGCAGAACATGGCAGAGATGCAGGGCAGTGGCCAGCAGGACCTGACACATTCCTCTGCTGAGCTGCTGGAGCTGGCTTACCACGAGGCCACGGGCAGGTGAGGTCCCGAGGGGCAGTCTGGGCAGGCTTGGCATGACCATGAACTTCCATGAAGTTTTACATATGTTACAGTGAGGCAGTTACAGGTGGTGATATCTAGGTTGAGGAGTATGTTGTGTCAGTGCCACAAGGATATACTTTAATTTTGAGATACAGAGCTCTCTTGGCAAGGCCAGAGTTGATTTACTTCTAGTTTGGGGAGGGTTGCAGTTCATCACAGAGAGCTTGTACTGCATGAGCAATGCAGTGCATCTTTCATGGAATTGTTGAAAATAGCCCTCTAAAAGCCTGTGCCTTTAATTCTGAACTTACTCTCCCAGTAACTGTGACTTCCATCCCAGAACAGAACGTCTGTTAGCACAGGACTTAGCTTTGCCTCGTAGTAACTGCTGAGCAATTTCAGTGCTGTCCATTGAGTCCTGTCCTCCCATGCTGCTAAGAAACAGTCTTCATAACCATGGCAAATGAAGAAAACCTGTGTTTGCTAACCAATTTTCTTTTAATAAACAAGCTTGGGTGAGTGATGGGAGCTTATACTGTTTGTTGTCTCTGGGAAGTGACAAAGATCTCGGTGTTACTGGATGTGCAAGCAGAGCTGTGTTTTTGCAGTGAGAGACATTGGATTGTTCCCTTCACTGAGGCCACTTCTCAAGTTGTTCTCCAGTTACTGTGTTACCTGTTTTTTATCTAATTATTCTTTTATTGATAACATTTTCTCTGTGGTTTTCACTGATTGTTGAATATTGCTTATCAAAACCATTCTAGTAGCTTAGCTTTAGAATTGCAAAAAAGTTCATTTCTCTCCTGCTGTAGGTTTCTTTCCTCTTCTGTTTTTATAGAAATTCATGTTAGGTTTGTTTCTGGATGTCCAAGGTCAGTGAGGGCACTAGTGGTATCCTCTGCCTTTTTGATTTGCAGGGGGTTTTTTTTCTGCCAGCTTCAAGCAGTCCTTAAGGAAATTGCACTGCCTGGTTATTCTTTCATGTTTGTTTGGTTTGGTGGGTTTTTTTGTTTGGGTTTTTTTTTTTTCATTTTATAGAAAAATTGTTGTCCTATCTTGTACTTTACAATGCTCTAATCCCCGTGTTCCATAATTTTAATATGTCTTCCTCAACTAATTTTGTTCCCTAGTTCTAATTAAAAAATTGCCTTTTTATGACTTCATAATTACATCCTAGTGTCCTAAAACATCTTGTCATCACACCAATCTCTTGTGTCATGCTCCTGACAGTTCCTTTTCTGGATCTGTGTTGCCTCTGTGGGTGTTGTGCTCACCCAAAGCAATTGGTTCAGTCTGGAATGGGGGGTTTATAGGCCGTGAAATCAGATCTGTAAATAACCAGCTATGCTTTATTTCTCTGCTGGGAGGGTACGAGCAGCTGGTTCTTTGCTGTCCTGCAAAGGGAACAAAGGCCGGACAGACGGGGGATGTTGTCACAGCCCTCTCTGCTGCCACCTCTGCACCCCCTGGGGGAAGAGCTGGGATCCCCCAGTGGGGCAGCAGGGCTGGGGGGGCTGCTTCTTGTTGTGTTTGTTAAAAGGAGGGCATGGCACGAGTGAGGAAGGTGTGTGCAGTGTGCTCTGTTTTCCTCCAGGCACGTCAGCTCCCGCCATCCAGGGGACAGCGGCTCCTTCCTGAGCTTCGGCGGCAACGAGGAGTTCCCCACCGGGCTGGTGGGGAGCGACGGGGCAGGTGAGGGGCAGGGGCACAGCCCGGGCTGCCACAGCCCTGCCCGGTTAGTGCCCGGGGCACGGAGGCAGCGGCCATGGGAGGGCATTGCCAAGGAGGGAGAGTCGGTAACAGAAAAGCAGTTTTCAACTTTGAGTGATCTCTTGATGCTCTCACTTGGACCTTTTGGTGTGTGGTAGTTTTTTGGTTTGTTGTTTTTGGTTTGTTTTAGTTAATGTGTCTCTACATGAGGTGTGTCTTACAAACTTTATTACAGAAAGATGCTCGGTGTTTGTTTATAAACCCAGGCAGTTACTGAGTTCCATAATAACAAAGCACTGATGTCCAGGCACAAAAACTAACTAAATATGCAGTGGTTCAGAACCCATTTTTTTTCTTGGTGGGATTGCCTTAAGGTGCCACCCTTTAGATTAAGAAACATTTTTTTATGTATATATATATA
>VXAU01005307.1:0-14460 GCA_013399695.1 Formicarius rufipectus
ACAAGCAGGTGTCCGTGGAGAAGATCACGTGAATACTGAATTTTTAATTTCCATTCTGAGGATAGTAGTGAGCTTCACTGCATGAAGCAGATGATAGTATAATGGTTACTCTAAGAGAGACAATGACAATATTACAGAATCACAGAATCATTAAGGTTGGAAAAGTCCTTCAAGACTGAGTAACCTCTGACTGAACACCATCATGTCAACTAAATCACAGCATTAAGTGCCCTGTGTCCAGTTATTTCTTGAACACTTCCATGGATAGTGACTCCACCACCTCCCTGGGCAGTGCATTCCAATGTTCAGCTACCCTTTCAATTAAGAAATTCATTGTAATAGGCAATATAAACCTCACCTAGTACTGCTTGAGGCCATTTTGTCTCATCCTGTCATGGGTGGCTTGAGAGAATGGATCAACCCCCCCCATCTATAACCTTCTTTCAAGTTGTTGTAGAGTGATAAGGTCTCCCCTGAGCCTCTTTTTCTCCAGGCTAAACATCCTCAGCTCCCTCAGCTGCCCCTCATAGAACTTGTGATTCTGACCCTTCCCTTGATCTTGACCTTCTCTGGACATGATCCAGCACCAAAATATCCCTTTTGAAGTGAGGTGGGCAAAAGAGAACTCAGGACTTGAGGTGAGGCCTCTTGAGTGCCCAGTACAGGGGGACAATCCCTGCCCTGGTCCTGCTGGCCACACTGCTGCTGATCCAAGCCAGGATGCCATTGGCATTCTTGAACACCCGGGCACGCTGTTGGATCGTGTTCACCCACTGCCAACCAGCACCCCACAGGTCCTGTTTCAGCTTTCCAGCCACTCTGCCCCCAGCCTGTAGATTTGTTGGGGTTACTGCAACCCCAGGGCTGGACCCAGTGCTCAGCCTTGTTGAACCTCATACTATTGACCCTGGTCCATCGATCCAGCCTGTTTGGAACCCTCTGCAGAGCCTTCAGAGCCCTCTGCATAACCACCCAACCTGGTTATGCTTGCAAACTGACTGAGGGGGCACTTGATTCAGATCTCTGATGTAGATACTAAGCAGAACCACACCCAGAACTGAATGCTGAGGAACACCACCTGTGACCAGCCACCAGCTGGGTGTAACTCCATTCACCACCACTCTCTGGGCTCAGCCATCCAGGCGCTTTTTACCCAGTGAAGAGTGCACCTGTCCAAGCCATGTGCTGCCAGCTTCCCCAGGAGAATGATGTGGGAGACAGCGTCAAAGGTTTTACTGAAGTGCAGGCGGACAACACGCTTAGCCTCTTCTTTATCCACCAGGCACATGCTTTACCATTTTTAATGAGGTTAAAACAAATCTATTTGGACTTGGGCATGGGGTGTGGGTAGGGAGTACTAGTCCTTAGAGTGAAATTTTGGCATCTCAACCACAAATGGACAAAGGTATTTTCCAATCCTAAAGCATGAATCTTAATTTTAGAGCAGTACTGGATTCAGGATACAGTCCTGTAGCTGACACTTTATTTATGCCTATACAACTTCTTCTTTTACATGAGGTTTCTCAAGTATTCCTCTAATAGACCTTACTGTCCCCTTCAGCTTTACCTTAGTGTCCCAGTTTCAGCTGAGAATATTTTCCTGGTAGCTGGTACAGTGCTGTGTTTTGGAACTGATACAAGAAAAACATTGGTAACACGCTGATTTTTTTTTACATGTTGTCAGATTGCTCAGTCAAGGATTTTTAAGTTTCCCATGTTCTGCTAGCAAGCAGGTGCACAAGAGGTTGGAGGGAATGTGGCCTGGAGAGCTGACTGAAACTGGCCAAAAGGATATTTCATACCACAGACCGAGAAGCCCACTACACAGACTGAGCTGAGCTGGCTAGGGATCAGTCACTCACTTTTTTGGGGTTTTACTCCTCTTTCCTTTTCATTACAATTATTGTTGCTATTAGGGTCATCAGTGTCATTAGTATTCTTACTAGATTTCTTTTGTTTCAATTATTAAACTGCTCTTAGCTCAACCCATTAGTTTTAGGTTTTTTTCCCCCTCTGATTCTCATCTTCACCAGGGAAGGAAGCTGGAGTGCAGAGTGAATGAAGGAGCAGCTGTGTTATACTTAGTAGCTGGGCTTACAGCAAGTCACTTAGACACCTGTCTTTCTGAGCACCCAACCTGTAAACACTCAAGTTCCCTTTGGATCCAGTTCTGTGTAGGGGCTATCTACCAAAATATCAACTTACACTAGTGCCCATAATCCACTTCTGTTTTATGCAACACATATGCAAAAATACAGAACACAGAACTGTCTTTGTTAAATGAGAGATGTTGATTTCCATTTAAGACAGCAATAAGGAAAAGGGAAAAACAAGATGGAAGATTGAGTTCACATATTCTAATGGGAACTTAAGTAAAACTATAGAACTGTAGGGTAGAACCAGTTTAGTGTTGGCATACCACAATGTCAGCAGAGAAAGGAAGAGGAGAAGGCTTATTTATGTACCCAGTCAGGTCCCCCTGATTCTGGTACAAATGTCATTAGACTGTAATCGATGATCTCAAAAAGATAACATACTGAGGCTCAGAACTGCCTTATGGGAACAGAATCACCACTCTCCTCAAGCTACGCCATTAATACAACAGCAATGGAGTAAAGAAGGGAAGGTCAAAAGCAAATCCCCAACCTTTCTACAAACTGCAAACTTTCGCAGCAAAACTTTCAATTGGCCAACCACCAGATTATACATATCTGTGCTGAACTACGTGCTTATTAATCTGATTCTTACTCAAGGTTTTTCCAGACTTTTTTTTTTTTCCAAACACACATTTCTCAAAAAACAGGTACTCTTACCCTGAGCTGTCTTTCCATTTGAGCAGTATCTCTCAATTGCTTCTTTAACATTATGGCTACTTTTAAGAAGTTCATACAGCGCCTACAAAACAGAAAAAGTCTTTATAAGGAGGAAAAATTTTTCAATATCCAATCTAGACCTCCAAAACTAGTCTTCTAGAGAGCCCACCTAGTGTAAAAAACCTCCTACACGGTAGAAATTTAAAAATAACCAAAAGCAAAACCATCCAAAAGTTGAACCATAGTTTAATATAAAAAAAGGAAAACAATATATGTAATATTAAAAAAGTTAGATTAGTCAAGAATATGACAAATCAGAAACATCACAGATCACAATACTGCCAACAGTCAAATACTTGTGATTTTTAACGATGTGCTTAAAATTACAAGTATGATCCTGACCCAAGTAACATCCAACTAAAGAATGAAGGAACTGAGTATTGGTGCTTTTATAATACAAGGAAGAGGAAGAGAACACACATTAACTACAATGCAATATGTCACAAATGGAAAGGACATAAAACGTACTTGTTCATTGTCCCGTGTAGGTAGTCCTTCAGGAATTCTGCCAATCACTTTTTCATTTCCTGATCTTAAGGAGGTTTCAAAAAGATACTCTTTAACTTTACTTTCTGAGATCACATCAGGTTTCCAGAGTAAATGGTCTTCATTTTCATAAGCTGATAAAAAAAAAAAATTGTTAATGCCAGGTGTGACATTTTTAAGGATGCAACATTGAAAGCCATTTCACAAACAACAGGAACAAATACTCAAACCAAGCACGAACATGCCACTTTTAAATTGTAGCTCCCTTTGGATATTTAGTAATTTACAACTAAAATTTGCCAAAAACTATTTAACAGAATGACAGCCTAGATCTCAATGTGGTAATTTGGTTTTCCATTCACTAACTACTGAAAGCTATTACGAACTTGTTATATTGCATATTTTACAAGTACTTAAGATGTATACTCCTCCCTCACAGTACACTGACACCATGCACACACCTCTTAGGCAGCTTATTTCCAGGACAGTAATACTGGACATGCACAAGAACTGGCTGGAACCTTTGTCAGTTTGTGCATATAATTCAAGACCAGACTAAACTACAAATCATTTACTCTGATCAACAGATGTAATTACCACTGCACATAATGTTTCACATATTCTTTGGGTAATAAAAAATTAGAGTTATTCAATTCAAACACAGAAGCACAATGGTTGTTAGAGCAGAGAAGCTGGTGATTCTCAAAGCTCTCCTAAAACTGCAGGAAACCTTAAGCTAAGGTGGGTATAAAACTACATCTCTGGAAGTTCTTTTCATGACTTGAGAACATGGAAAGCTTTCAGACGGACAGGTTACAAGTGTAAAGTTTATATGAGAGCAGAACTGCCTTCTAGCACTACTCTGGTAGGTGGCACGATATAGCACAAATGTTAGCCTCTGTCATCACTAGCTCCTTAGGGAGTAGAGAAAGGTTTTCACAGACTCCTCCACCTCTACAGCTGAGTCCAACCTTCTGGAGTGCTGCTGACATTCAGCTGCCCTATCAACCAAGGAAAAGCAGCACTTTTTGCTGGAGTCCCTGGCTGATAATCTCAAAAGGAGCTCTTCAAGCTCACTGAACTGGGAGCTACCCCTTTCCTCTTGGCCATGCCATCACATAAGACCCTCACTGGTACCATCTCATTACAGAGAAAATTGCCAGATTAATCCCTCCTTGATCAACCCTATGGTTTTTGGCACTCTCTTAGTTCTTGGCTGAGATGCAAAGATGAGTAAATAGTAAAAGAACCACCCATATAAATCTGGTTCTTACTCCTCCATTTCTCATCACCTATCAGCATCACGCCTGAATCTTAGAAAATTGGAGCCTTCCCTAGATCTTAAGCAACACACAAGATGTTCGATTCTTAATGTTTCCAGCTCCATCCATAGCAAACATTCTTCTTCTCTATGGCAAAGGATTATTCTCCAAAAAAGCATGTGGCAATGTTGAAGAGACTCAATATATTTCACTTAAATAATATCCCCATTAAATGTTACAGTAACAGAACACAACTAATTTACAGAAGAAAGACCAAAATGCCCTTTATTATTATATCCCCCTAACCGCTTCTTAATTTCATAGCTGTTCCACCCATGAGCAAACTTTTTTCATTATTTACCTTTTTAATTCCACAGCTATATGTGCTAGGTTTCTAAAGACAGAAAATAAAACTCTATTAAATAAAAGGCTTTTTCTACTCTAGCACAACTGCAGTTTTTAACCTGGATCTAAACTGCAGTAATATCATATGCAAAACATCACATTTGTTAATAGAGTTTATGAGGACTCACATCAAGGAAATTTAAAGCAGTTGACTGCTTTGTTTTCCATGACAGTTTTATAACTCCCATGGCTGAAACTTGCCAAAAAAACAAGAAAACATTGTTTCGAAAATCATCAATGTAAACTAAGTAACATGCTCACAGCTTTGTTATGATTCTTTGATGAAAGTATTACCTTCTTGACCCACAACTTGCTGCCTCCTAATATTACCAGATACTTCAGAATTAACCCTCCAATTTTGTCTTGAGAAGGTCCTCTTCAAGTTGAAGAGTCACACTTCTGAGATAAAAATATATGGTTGCATTACTTTAGTTTTCTAATGCCTTTTTGTAAAGGTCTCTGAGACTTTAGCTAAATCACTGAATTTACCTTATAAATTTAAATAACATTTTCACATCAAGTGCTATGGATAAACGTAAGTAATACAACAGTCAGAAGAACATACCCTTTTCATTATCACTGCATCTGCCAAGATAAGCTGGAATTTCAGCCTGGTACTGTGAACCAACCATTATTTCCTGAAAATGTAGTAAAATCAAAAAGTTATTAACAATATTTTGTATATGGATGCATTAAAAGTGTCATTAACCTGGCATTACAGAGAATTCCATCATTAAGGTACTATTTTAGATATGTACTCTAAATCCTAATGGATTTTTCTTAACAGTAGAGCTTTTTAAACTTTTTAAAAATAAAATCATTACCTTTCTCAAATCTTCAGATGAATTACCATTGTCTGCCTCTACATCTTCACCATCTGATTCCTTATCTCCATCACATGTGGTGTTTGCTTCAGACATAAAAAGGGACATAAAGAAGGGATTTTTTTAGCTACGAATAATTTTCAGTTCAAACACAGCACTACAAGACATACTCTACTTTTGAAAGGAGCACCTGCTTTTATCAAGGGAGACACTTATGCAAGTTTGTTGATCCACACTTTTATCAAAACCAAACTGGTATGAAGTCAGAAATCACTGGTACTTTTACACTGCAGAACTTTAACATTACTGCAACGGAGACAATTACTACATATCCAACAGTCATAAGGAAATGAAATCATTTTTCTTCATCAATTTTCTCAATCAAAGCTCATACCATAGCAAAAAACCAGAAAACTTTCAGGGCTATGACACAGCGTCAGGTTAATCACTAGTAGTAAAGCTGAAGGCATGTGTATCACCCACTAAGACCTTTCATCAGAAGATTTAATGAGCATCCAAAACACTCCTTTTAACAAGGCTGCCTTAGCATGGTGTGAAAATGCAGAAGGAACACACAAAATGGAGTAACACAGCTAAAGACTGCTTAGTTCTCTTTAATCTTTTTTTTTTCTCCTTCCCTTAGGGAGAAGTACAGTGGAGCACTTCAAGCAATTCAAATACAGTACTCCATTAGAATAACTTGTATTTTAGAATCTGGTACTGGGTTCTGAAGTAATTCTATTTTTACAACTGTATAATGCCCAGCAGAATAGAATCCATAGTTCTGATATGATTACAACTATTTGGTATTCTCCAACTTCAGAAAAAATAGACTCATAAATTGGGTTGAAATTTTAGCTTTATCATAGCTAGAAAGAATTGCAAACATCAGAGACAATATTCAAGACTGAAAGAATGAGGCTCTTCTCCTGCAGTCATTACTACAATCACCAGCCTATCTGTTTCTGGCTTTACAAGTAGGAAGCAAGAAGCTAACCTGAATCCGCAAATTAACAGTATGCCCAGACAATCAGAGGAAACTATTTTTCCCAATTAATGTAAATTTAACAAAATAGTCTGTGTTACATATTAGACAGGTTTATCTTAAAACTTTATGTTATTCTAGTGTCTGAGAAATGGAGAGAGATCAGAAAAAAGCTGGAACCGCCAACAGCACAACGAATGACATCTCCCTCCCTGAAATGGTGGATATTTGACTTTAAAATGTCCATCCTAATGTTCTAACAAAGTAATATTTTGATAGAAAGCCATGACAACTAAGAACAAAGAGGACTGTTTCCTAACGTTCCATAAGATGAGGGTGTAAGTACTTTTTTTTCTATAGAGCAGCCACACTTTAAACGCCATATTCATTAGCAGTTTACAAGCACCAGCGAGTTTTAGACTTTGTTTAACTGAAAAAGGGGCATTATCACTTTCTTTGTATCTCTCTTTCAATAAAAATATCTTACATTTATGACACAACAGCATGCAAAGGGCTATGACTGCTGGTGATTGAGGCAGCACACACCCTTTTAACCCTCCCTCCTCTAAAGGAATGAAATGCCTCATAGAATAGCTTAAGATATTTGCCAAATTGAAACTGTGATAAAGTCCTCCACACTGCTCTAATTCTAGGACACCAGTGAACAAATGAGACGCAAAAAGCAATGACAAGTATCTCATCCAGGTTAGATAACTGAACCACTGGTTCTCAGATCTTTCACATCATAGCTCCATGGACACTCAAATTTGGGTGGTCATGGGTTTACAGGTCCCATCCCATACAAAACTACTTTGGCTCACCCCGTGAAGTCTTACGGAAAAGTGTTGAATGTTTGAAGGGAAATAATCACAAAGACACTGGCATCCCAGCTCACATCCACAGGCTGCATAAAGGAGTCAATGGCTTAAAAGCAGCAGCAAAAATATCAGTAGAGAAACACTAATTTAAAAGAATAGGTTACATATTCATGTAATTCATTAACATATCGAAAATCATGAAGGGTGCTCCTCGTTACTTGATTATGAAGTTATTTAATTTATACAGAAATTAATTTTACTTGTGCTTTGAGCAGAAAACCAAATTTAAGTCTTTCAGGTAACCAGTAATATCAACCAAAGTTAACATTTATGTCCAAATCCTGCAAAGCACTGTTTCTCAACTCCTGGGACAGTGAGCACTACTGTGTAATTTTGATATTTTAAGGTACAAAGGTATATATAATGCTAGGACTCTTTGAGTACTATTACAAAATCAGGTTTCCTACATCTTAACGGCCGAGGAAAGAAGTCAGTAGCCTCGTGGGAGGTAACTGATGGTGTCAAGTCATCAGCAGAGGACTGTGTTTCTTCATCATCACCCGACAAGAGGTCTTTAGCGATTTCCTCCTGTATCATTAAAATAAAAAAAATAAAACTTCAGACTGACTATTAAGTATAGACCGGTGAGCACTAAGATTCAGAAAACTGTTAAGTCTTATTAATTAAAATGAGTTATTTTACCATACGAAAATGTAGCTGAACATACTTCCTAAATTAAAAAGCTAGTTCGCTTCTTCTAAATCAAAGAACAAATATAAAGATTCATTTCAGAGATGAACACAGGGGTTCTTTTCCCTATGTCTTTTAGGACAACAAATGCAAAAGAATTAACTTCTGCAAGCATCAATCTCAGATGTTCCTCCAATTACTTCCAGTAAAAATGAAGAGTGTAAACTGTGTCACATATTTAGCCTTATGTCATTCTTTACATCACAGATATACTGAAGCTTTAAAAGCCCCTAAGCTCTGGGGGGGAAAAGAAACCAAACAAAAAAACCCAGCCAGGGTGTTATGCAGACTTTTGATGAGAGGCCAGTTACAGATAACAGACAATTTTCCCAAAACACGAAAGATTTGATGTTTTTGTAGGTGAAAAAAAAAGATTAAGAAAGAGAAATCACACTTCCTCCACTAGCAGACATGTTTGAACCCCTCTGATTGAGATCTGGAAGGGAAAGAACTGTATCAGAAAACAAGCCGGCTACATTTTTGTAGCCTCAACACAATTGTGAATCCTAATGAGAATCAGATGTGCAGAGCCATCATTATACCCTTCTTTCTGTGGAGTTTACCATTACATCATACTCACAGGACAAAAAAAAAAAGCCCAAGAAAAAAGAAGACATATACTTATTACTTGCATGCTTTATAAGCTCAACTACAAGCTGCATATGCTTTGTAGCCAAAAATCTCAGAATTGAAAGTTAACTTGTACACCACAAAATCTGAAGTTTCAGGAGTTTACATCAGCAACTCAACACACACAGTTACTACACATAAAACAATTTCTGTTCTCACTCCCCAAAGCTGAGACCTTTCCAAGTGATATGCATTTGAAAATAAAATTGCAAAGAATTCAAGATTGCATTTTCAACCTGTACACAACCATTTTGGCATCTGATGTGTGCTGAAAGTCAGAATTATTTCCGGACATTGCACATGTTACAGAAAAATCTCACTTCTTACAGAAAAGAACCTTAAGCAAACAACGACCTACTTAAAAGTTTCTGCATGTGTTTTAAAAGAACTGTTAACATACTTATTTCTCTTTTGTACTACTGCAGTGTCACTAAAGCTATTTTGAAACTGTCATCATCATTATTAGAACTACATCCTCAATATCCTTGAATTATAATGTATATTGAAATTAACAAATACAGGTACTTTGTAACATAAAGAGATAGTGAAATACAACCTAAGGCCACTCAGATTTCTGCTTTTAAACAATTCAGGGGAAAATGGTTCTGACTTACTTTATCTAGAGTCATGTCTGGAAGTTCATCTGCAAGTTCACTTGGAGAGCTATTTGCACTGGAACCTGCCATAACTGGAATCGTAGGTTCATAGCCATAGAATGCCAGTAAATCTTCCAATGGCATGTTTCCTTCCTAATCCAAGAAAATTCACAAAATATCAACATATTGTCAAGTACTAGTAAACAGTTCAGGCTTAAGAGGATAGGATGTATTTTGAAGAACAAAAGTAAAAACCAAACAGATTTAAACTTCATTGAAGGCAAGAATGATTAAAGGTTTGAAATATTTTACGGCACAGGACTGAAAATTGTGATTCATTGATGGAAATAACTCACAAATATGTCTCTTGGAATACAGTGAAGTCCTGTCAGGCTATTGGAGAAAACCATTTACTGGATGAAACTAAAGGTTAAGTATTAAAACTGTGCTCATTCTCTGATTCATACTGTGGAGCGTGACTGGTCACTATTTCTTCAAGACAGAAATGAAGAAAAACTTGAAAACGTTACTCCTACATAGCTAGAGCTGCACACGTGAAAACCTCCACAAAAGTAAACCAACATAGCAACTTTTAATCCCTCGCTTTCATCTCCTACACAATGAATTTAAATGAACCATTGAGAAGGTAACAGGAGAAAGACAGCTGAGAAGGCAAAAAATCAAGAGAAAGACTTAATTTATAACTTTTTTTTGAACAGCTTTTGATCAAATGATTTTACTAAGCATCATCATTCCTGCATCCTAGTACAATTAATAAAACAATAAACAGTGAAGATTTTTTTGTTACCTGATTCACCAAGGTATTAAAAATACTTTCCAGTATTTGTATCTTTAAAAGTTGTATTACCTCTAAGAATTTCTTGACCTCATACACTGACTGAATTTCTTTCTTTATTAGTCCACTAAGGTCTTAGTTCTGCAAAGATTTTTCACAATGGGTAAATGTAAACTTACGTCCAAGTCTTTCCAAGACCAGGACCTAAACCTCTACGAATTCCTCGCTGAACTCATACACTGATTACACGACTTTCTTTCTTTAGTCAGCTAACATCTTAGTTCTGCAAAGACTTTTCACAATAGGTAAATGTAAACTCATGTCCAAGTGTTTCCAGGATGAAGACCTAAAGCAATAAAGTCTTTAAGATGAGTGGTTCTCATTCCTTCTTTCTTATATTACATAAGCAGTAAGAGAATTTTGTGGAGTAACAACTCCCATTTTAACCATTTGACCTGGCAAGCTAATTCACTACTATAACTGCAAGTTCATAATCAGAAAAAACATAATCATAAAGGTAATAAGGCAAATAAATAAATAAATAAATAAATAAATTAAAAAAAGACCAAGAGTATAAACACTGTCAACTCTACATTTAGAAAATTTGTTTGTTTTTATGTAGAGTACATAAACACAGTGTTGTATTTGATGCTAAAAGTGACACTTTCCTGGAAGTCTGTTGACCAAAACCTCCAGTTATGCTGAGCGGTGTAAGTGGGTCACCAAACAGTAATTCAAGCAACATCAATATGTGAGTATTCAGCACGCATTTAGAATCAATTAAGGAATGTAAAATGGTATAGGAAAGGACAAGGAGTACGCTGATCATTCTGTACATCCAATGAATGCCAAACTGATGAAACCCAAGACATTTAAGTATCATTTACATAGCAAACTAATGTGACCCATCACATCTAGAACAGGATTGTTTGGAAAAGCAAAACCTGACCCACAGAACTAAATACATCTAGATGTCACTTGAATAATATGCAAAATGTAGTTTCAAGTGATAAGTGATCTTAGACGGCAGGACTCTAAAACCTTCCTCAGTGACTTCTCTACCAAAGTAATGGGGCTACTAAATGAAAAAGAATATAAAAACTAACACCTTTGAGAACCTAATTATCCCTTTTTTGTGATGATGTACTACTACCTGCTAACGAAACCTGATTTTATTTTCTTTTAAACAAGCTTCAAATACATTTTTGCAGGAAACTGCACTACACAAACTGAAGAGCAGGTTGAATGTACTTTCCACAAGAACAGTTACAGTGTGTATGGACAGTCATGAGCAAGGAAGTCGTTCTTACCTTTTCTAAATCTTCAATTTCAGAGCTGAAATTTTTGCTTTCTTCCATCATTTCCTCTTCTTCAAGAGTTCGTTCATCATCATAATCGTGTACCAGCATTTCAGCAGATGGGTCAAAGTCATGATCCTCAGATGATAAAGAGCCAACTGCCAAAAAAATAATTGCACAAATTTTTTTATAAACAGGGCCAAACTCTCAGTTTATAACTACTTGACAAATTCAGCTCTTTCAACCGAGCTTCCCTTTTCATATTTCTAAGTCAGGAACTCAAATTTCTCTCTTAATACATAGAAAGTACGTGGGAGAACTACTTAAGACAAAGTTTCAGAAAGTGCAATCCCAAATTAATATTTTACTGAGTAACAAGTTGTTCAAAACACCCTTGAAATCATCATGAAATTACAATACACATATCACAGGATTTCAGATGCTGCAAGACTGAAACCTATAGACTGATTCTATTTATGTGATTTATATGGTGACAAGCATAGTTTTTCATTGGTAAACACATAACTTAGGTTATGAATTTGCTTTCTACTAAGAGCAATATAAAATGAGACTCACTTCCAATTACTTTAGTCTGACAGGTGGATCTTTTCATAAAACAGTTAATTCATAGCACTTGATCAAGAATATATACAGCAGTTTCAAAAAATATTGAAGAATATACACCAGAAATAACAAAATGCTTCTAATTAATCACATTAATTTACAAGCTATTGTGACGGATCTGTGGTCCAACACATCTTCATTACTGAATACTCCTAAGCGAGTGAAAAAACCACTGCTATTATTTAGAAGACTTAGTCATTTGAAAGGTTATCATTAGATTCAGTAAGTTTTAAAGATGCATATATTCTGCACCAGACGTCATGTTCTACAACAGAAATCACAAAATTACAGGGTTGTTTTGCCTTTTAATTTTCACTTTCTTATGACTTTCTGGATGGAGAAAAGAAACAGATTAGAATATTTCTCTTTTACTGGTTTCCCCTTAAGAAACAGATTAGAATATTTCTCTTTTACCGGTTTCCCCTTACATACTAGTGTTCTGTTGCAATCCTTGGCTTACAAGCAGCACCGAAGAGGTTTATCAAGAATTATTTTCATGAAAGAACTTCTTCAAAAATTTTGAAGTGAATAGCTAAAAATTTACAATCCTCTTCAAAATCCTCTTTGCACTGCTTCCAGCCTTGAAAGAGACAGCTGTATATAATAACACTTGTGAACTCTAATAACCCAATTTTTCAGCAGTTATGCCAAGTTTTCAGTCTCTATATGCAGGTAATGGAACTTTGTTTAGCTAGCTTAAGACAAGACTGTGAAAGTTTGTAATATCATACTGGAGAAAAACATTCAAATTAAAAATGCTTTTTATTCACATATTATTCATATTATGGTCTCACAGATCTTTCAGTTGTAGGTGACAATGTACTACAGCTGCAATAATGACATTACAAGTTTAATTCTCCCCCTGCTGAACACCATATCCTGCTCCAGTTTTAAGTAACCACAGAAGGGCCAACTCCCTTTATCTAACCTGCATTTATATATGTATTCTCCAGATTACTGCTTCTAATTGCCGTTCCAAGTAATTCTGTATTTTACTCCAGGGGAAGTTCTATTCCACTCACAGACTTTACATTATAAAGTCCAACTTCTTCAGCAGTTCTGAATGTTCAGTATCACACTGAAAGTATTTAAAACTATACTGAAAAATACAAGCTCAAGAACTTTCACGAGAGTTGTTAAAAAAAAATACAGTCACTGCAAAAGGCAGTTGCACAGAAGCAAATATGTTCCCCACATACTTGAGAATAGCCCTGCTGAGATTAACTATGCTTCCTTGTGCAAAGTATTGCAAAGACTCTTAACAGCAGTTACAGCCCTAAAAATTACTTATCTTCATGATTTTAAACAGTTTCTGTTATTATCAAGAAGTCAGAACTTTAGACAAGCCTCTAATTATCAGCAACCAGAGAAGCTGGTCTCTCCAGGCTATAAGGATTTACTGAGATAATAACTTGAAAGTGCTACAAAACTCTGTTTTCGAGTGCCGAACAGCCAATTTCGAACTGTAACTGGAGTTAAATGAAGGACTCCGCAGGGCGCATCTCCTCTTAAACACCCGGCAGGCGGTTAACAGCGTGCACACGAAGCCTTAGGAAAATTACGACAGAGTAAGTTTGAGAAGGAGCAGTAAGGAGAGCGGTATGGAGGCGGCGGACGCGGTGCGGGGCAGGAGGTGGGCGAGGACAAACCTGGGCTCGAACTCCCGAAGGAAGCCTGCAGAGAGAAGAGAGAGCGAGGTGAGAGCTGGCTCCTTGCGGCCCGGCAGCGGGCAGGGCTCTTCATTTCGTGAAGCCCTCGGAGCTGCCCCCTTTCCCCGTTGCCCCGCTTCCCACCCTGCTGGCTCCTCCATCCCGCTTGCCCTCTCCCATCCCTCCTTCCTTCGCTCCCGCCTGCCGCTCTCCGTCCCTCCTCCTCCCCTGGCAGTAGGCCCCCAGGAGATGCGCCAGGCCCGGCCGGTGCTCCCGCTCTCTCCGGCCCCGTCCGGGCGGGACGTGACACGGACCGCACCGACCACTACCTCCTCCCCGCTCCCAGCCCGGGGCTCGCTGCTCTTCCCTCCCTCCGGGCGCTTCCCCACGGCCCGCACCGCGGCGGCCACAGCGCCAGCCCGGCCCGCGGCCCCTCGGCCGCCCGCGAGCCGCGCACCGGCACC
>VXAU01005308.1:7724-38898 GCA_013399695.1 Formicarius rufipectus
GTGTTAGAGGGTTGGGGCGGGGTTATCGGGTAAGTGGGCGGGGCTGCAGCGGAGGGGGCGGGGCTCCAGGCCCATCGTGGGTGTGGCCGAGGCGAAGGTGTGTGCCGTGTCTATTGGGGTCTTATCTGGGGGCTGGACATGTTGGGCAATGCTGGGTGTGGCCGGGGTGTGTTCCGTGTCCATCAGGCTGCATCCCATCCCTGGCACGGTGTGGCTGGACATGCCGGGCAGTGCTGAGTGGTGCTGAGAGTGGGTGTGGCCGAGGTGTGCCCTGTGTGCATCAGGCTTTGTCCCACGTGGCAGGCTCGGGCTGGACATGCCGGGCGGTTCTGGGGGACGGGCACCAGCGCACGGTGCGCAGGGTCGCCTGGTCCCCCTGTGGCTCCTACCTGGCCTCTGCCAGCTTCGATGGCACCACCTGCGTGTGGAAGCGACAGGATGATGGATTTGAGGTGAGACCTTGGCTCAGGCCCCCCCAGCACCCCCTCGTGCCCTCCAGCCCATCCTAGCCTGCCCTGTCCCCCCGCAGTGTGTGGCCACACTTGAGGGGCACGAGAATGAGGTGAAGTCGGTGGCCTGGGCACCCTCGGGCTCCCTATTGGCCACATGCAGCCGCGACAAGAGCGTCTGGGTGTGGGAAGGTGAGGAGGGGCTGGGAGAGCGGGCTGGGAGGGGTCAGTGGCTGAGCCGAACCCCTCCCTGACCGCTGTGTCCCACAGTGGATGAGGAGGAGGAGTATGAGTGTGTCAGTGTCCTCAACGCGCACACGCAGGACGTAAAGCATGTGGTGTGGCACCCGAGCCAGGAGGTGAGAGTCGGTGAACCCCCAGAGCTCCCCTCCCTCCTGCTCTGGCCCCATCCTGGCCCCTCCCGAGGGGCCCTCCTGCCTCCCCCTAACCTGGAGCACAGGAAGGGTCAGGCTTCCAGTGCCCTCCCAGAGCTCCCCAGCCCCCCCTGTGATCCTCTCTGCCTACCCCAGCCCCGGGATGGGTGAGGGTCAGCCCCTGTGCCCCCTCAGGCCTCCAGAGCACCCCCACCCCCTCCTGGTGTCTCATCCTGCCTCCTCCTGTCCCAGAGCACAGTGAGGGTCAGTCCCCAGTGCCCCTCCCCCCGGACTTCCCAGCCCCTTCCAGGGTCCTATCCTGCTCTGGAGCAGGTGAGGATCAGTTTGCCCCTCCAGACCACCCACCCCGGGTCTCACCCCTAAGCCAGTAATGGTCAGTTTGCTTCTTATGCCCCCATTACTGGGCTGCCATCTCAGAGTGGTTTAGGGTCAGTTTGTCCCCTCAGCTCCTGGCCTCGGCCAGCTACGACGACACAGTACGTCTGTACCAGGAGGAGGAGGACGACTGGGTGTGCTGTGCTACCCTGGAGGGCCACGAGTCCACGGTCTGGGCTGTGGCCTTCGAGAAGGGGGGGGAGCGTTTGGCATCTGTCAGTGATGACAGGACCCTCCGGATCTGGCGCCGCTACAACCCTGGGAACCAGGAAGGTGAGGGGGCTGAGGGAGCAAAGAGTGGGGAGAGAAAAGAAAAGAGGGAGAGGAAAAAAAGAGGTGAAAGGGGAGAGGGAGAGGAAAAGAAAAAAAGGGAAAAGACAGGAAAAAGGGATAGGAAAAAGGGAGGGAGGAAAAGGGAAAGGGCACAGTGGGAAAAGAGAGAAAAAGGGAAAAGAGAGGAAAAAATGTGAAAAGAGCAGGGAAAGAGAGGAAAAGGGAAAGGAGAGGGAAAAGAGAGGGGAGAAGGAAATGGAGGGAGAGGTGATGGGGAAAGGGAAAAGAAAGATAAAAAAGAGGAAGAGACAAAGGAGAGGCAGAGGGAAAAGAGGGGAGGAAAGGAGAGGGGAAGGAAATAGAGAAAGGGGAGGGAAGGGAAAGGAAAGAAGAGGGAGAGAGACAGGGAAAGAAGAGGGAGGAGGAGAGGGAATGGACAGAAAGGGAAAGGCAAAAAGGGGATCGAAAGGGAATTGAACTCGCACTCCTCTCTGCCAGGTGTGGCCTGCAGTGGCTCCGATCCCACCTGGAAGTGCGTGTGCACTCTCTCAGGGTACCACAGCAGGACCATCTATGACGTGTCCTGGTGAGTAATGGGTGGTGGTGGCAGCATCCGTAGCCCTGTCTCCTCACAGTGACACCCATGATGCCTCCAAGTGCCACCTCATGGGGCAGGAAGGTGCCCTGTTCTCTCTGGGTGATCCCTGCAGGTGCCACCTCACCAGGGGCACTGCCCCCCTCCCTGTGACCTCTCCAGGTGCCACCTCCCCGCATCCCCATGCCCTCCCTGTGTCCCCTGCAGGTGCCACCTCACGGGGGCTCTAGCCACAGCCTGTGGGGATGACGCCATCCGTGTGTTTGAGGAGAGCCCCACGTCAGAGGAGGCCCAGCCAACCTTCTGCCTTGCTGCCCACATGCCCCGGGCACACTCCCAGGATGTCAATGGGGTGGCCTGGAACCCCAAAGAGCCGGGGCTGCTGGCATCCTGCAGCGATGACGGGGACATCGCCTTCTGGAAGTACCAGCGCCCCGAGGGCTGCTGAGGGGGCCACACCCCTCAGCTGTCCTACTGAGCTCACTCTAGCCCGCTGTTCCTCACCTCTGGGACTGTGCGTGGCCAAGAACACAGCTGTGCCAGGATCTGGTTGGATTTGGAGCAGGACTTTTTTCCACCCTCCTTTACCCCCACCCCCCATACCGAATAAATGCATGATCTGGCTGAAGCCTCTGGATCATCCTTTCACAAGTGGTTGGGAGTTACAGTTGGGCTGATGGTTGGAGTTGATCATAAAATCTCTTCCAACCTTCATGATTCCACCTGGAGTGGAAAACACGTGGGGTTTTCCTGTCACACCCCTGGAACCCTGGAGTGACACAGTGGTGCTCCCTAGAGCTGGATGAGGTGGCACAGGGGGACAGAACCTGCCAAGGGGAAGCACTGAGGTGCTGGGATCATCACAGTTTTCCCAAAAATGCCTGAATTAGTGCTGCTAATGAACTTGTTGAGCCTCCCATTAAGGCAGAGCTCAGTGAATCTGGGGTCACACCTTTTCCCCCATCCCACCCAAAAAGCGCACAGGGCGAGTTCGGTCCTGAGATTTATTTCAGCTGCTAGTTCCTGCCTAGAAAACACTGTACAAAGCATCCACTTAAAAAACCGAAGGAAAACACATGGAAACCACAGGGAAACGCATGGAAATCACATGAAGGGAGGGGACCCAAACACTGTGGAGGTTGGGGGTAGGGAGCTGAGCTTTGGGGGATCCTCTGGCCTGGGATCAGTCGGAGTCGCTCTCGCTTTCTGCCTCCTTCACGTCCACACTGAACTTGTATTCCTGGTCACAGCCCATGTAGGCATCGCTCATGAAGTACAATGTGTAGTTGTGAGTCCCTGTGGCTGGAGCCACAAAATCCAGCTTGACCTGGGCAGAGAGGGAGAGGTGTTGGGGTGGCTGTGGGGCCAGCAGACACATGCCCAGTGACACTCCCCATGTCCCCCCTGCTTACCTTGGCCTTCTGCTGCAGTGTCAGACGCTTGATGGAGATGAGGCTGTTGGACTTGGAGTCTCCAATCACCACCCACCAACCCTCCTCACGTTTCTGACAGGGAGGGAAGAGCAAACAGGTGAGATGTGGGGACAATTCCCCCCTCCCCAATTCTGCCATGCCGGTGTCACCATACCTGTGGGAACAGGGGTGCGATGACGGGCCCAGTGACCTCCTCTTCCCGCTCCAGCTGCACCAGCACCACCACGGGCCCCCCACTGTGTCAGGAATAGAACCATGGGATCATGGAATGGTTGGGTTCCAAGGGACCTGAAATCCCACCGAGCTGGAGGGCACTCAAAGCCACCCACCTGCGGATACTGTCCTTCTCCACCACCTCGTAGGAGAGCTCAATGTTGGGGTAGCGGTTGCAGAATCGGGCAACATCAGCAATCTGGGCATCCGAGAGCTGCAGCAGTGCATTCCTGTCCTCGTCCTCCATCTCCATGATGTCAAACACGCTCTCCACACCCTGAAAGGAGGGCATTTTCAGCCTGATGCATCACAGCACTCCAAGGGCAGGACCCTGGTGCTCCCCACTCAGGCTTTACCTTGTCTGTGCAGCGCTTGATGTGTTCTGAGGTGAAGTGAGGCAGCTGCTTGAGGTAGGAATCCTTGGACCACATGGCCTGGGTGACCATTTGGGCCAGCTCCATGGCAGCCAGTGCAGGGCTCAGCCACCCATTGCTGGACAGCACGTCCACGCAGGCCTGGATCAGCCGGATCGCCTGGACACGAGGGACAGGGATGGGTCAGGGGTTGGGACAGTGACATGGTGCCTTGGGTTTGTGTGGCCAGGGTTGGGGAGCAGGAGGTTCGTGTGGTGGATTCAGTGAGAAGCTGCTGGAGACTTCTCCCACGTCCAGCAGAGCCAATTCCAGCAGCTCCAGGATGAATCCACTGCTGGCCAAGGCCACGAGATAAGGTATTAAAGGAAAGTTCAGTTCTTATGCAGTTGTAATTCAGTCCAAAGAAGAGCAGAGTGAGAACACATGAGAGGAACAGCCCTGCAGAGCCCCAGGGCAGTGCAGGAGGGGCAGGAGGTGCTCCAAGCAGAGATTCCCCTGAGATTCCTTGGTGAAGACCAGGGGGAGGCAGCTGTGCCCCTGCAACCCACAGAAGGACATGTAGTGCAGAGATCCAGCTGCTGCCTTGGGGGAGCCCACCTGGAGCAGGGGATGCCTGACACAGACTGTAACTCAAACAGTGGAGGAGTGACTCACATTGGAGCAGCTCCTGGAGAACTGCTGCCCATGGGATGGATTCCCATTGAAGAAGCTCCTGGAGAACCGTCTCCCATGGGAGGGACCCCACCCTGGGGCAGGGGAAGGACTCCAACCCCCCTCCCAGAGCAGCAGCAGGAACAGCCTGGGATGAGCTGACCGTGCCCCCCATTCCTGTCTCTGGAGGGAGGAGGCAGAGCTGGGAAGGAGGGAGGGGTGGGAGGAAGGTGTTTTTGGAAGACTTATTTTACTTCTCATCCTCCTGCTCTGATTTTGCTGGTAATAAATTCAATTCCTATCCCCAGTTCAAGTCTGTTTTGCCTGTAATGGTGATCCATGAGGGATCTCTCCTGACCCTTCTCTCCACTCATGAACCTCTTCATCTATTTTCTCTTCCCTGTCCAGCTGAGAAAGGCAGTGACAGAGTGGCTTTGGGGGGGTGTCTGATGTTCAGCCAGGGCCAACCCCCCACAGATGAGCAGGTTCCCCAGACCCACCTTGCTGAGGATCTCCTCGGTGTCTGACTGCAGCTCTGCACTCAGCTGCATCCGGGACAGATGGGCCTGGAGCAGCAGGTTGGTCTTGATGTGGGGATCATTGAATTTGGGGTTGGTCAACTTGTGGGGGACCTTTTGGGACAGCTGTGGGGAGAAATGATAAACCCATCAGTGCTTAATGCTGAAAATGTGGACAGCTCCATGCCCGGGGTGATGCAGGGAACGACATTTTGGGGTCACAGAATTAATCAGGTTGGAAAAGACCTGAGATCACAGAATTAAGTTGGAAAAAAGCTTTGTGATCACTGAGACCAACCTATGACCCAACACCATGATCCCAGCTGGACCAGACCACTAAATGTCATTTCCAGTCTTTCCATAAACACCTGAGGGATGGGGACTCCACCACATCTCTGAGCAGCCCTCACAATGTCTAATCACTCTTTCCATGAAGAAATGCCCACTTTGAGCCTCACCTGGCGCAGCAGGTTGTCCTCGTGGTGCCGGATGGGGATATTCTCATACTCGGCAGCATTGGAGATGATCTCAATGAGCCCTCTCACCTTGGTCTTGGCATTGAGGGACATGCTGAAGAGCTCTGGGGAAAGGAGGGGCGGAGACAGCATGAAAACACTGATTTTTTTTTTTTTGAGAAAACACACCAAGGGATGGAGTTTTACACATCCACAGCCTCTTCTCCATCACGGGCGGCACCAGGAGCACTGTGGGTCAGGGACAGAGAGCAGATGTGGTACCTGTCCCCCGGGAGCCCTCACCTATGGTGGTGTAGTTGATGTAGTAGTAGGCAGCGATCATGCCCAGATTCAGAGGAGCCACATCCATCTCATCCTCAATGCTGATGCACTTGGATTGTTCCAGGTCACTCAGGGTCTGCTCCACCAGCTCAGAGAGGTGATCCGAGAGGTGCCTGTGGGACACACCTGTGGGTACAGCAGAGCTCAGACACTTCCCAGGATGCAAAAAAGGCTACAGTGCCCATGGGCAGAGGGTCCCTGATACCCTCAGACCCCTGTGCCCACCTTGCAGGTTGTAGTAGTTGGGGTTCTGGGTCATCCTGCGGTACAAGAAGGTCCAGGTGAGATAATCCACTGCATCCTGTTTGTTCTCAATGGTCTTGGTGACTATCTCGGCATTGAAGTGGTCATGCATGCAGTGATCCAGGTGGGACTCCACTGGCAAGGGCTCGTACAGGAACTTCTTGAAGAAATCCTACAGCCAGGGCAGGAGGGAAGGGGTAAACAAACCTCCAAAATTGTAGAGTGACTCCCAGGTTGCAGCGCTTTGGGAAGGTTTGGATCATCTCCATGGCTTTGAGTGAGGATTATCCATCAGCTGGGACAGAAATATCCACACCCTGGGCAGATATTTGAAGACGAGGAACATGCCCCAGTCCTCACTCACCTTCTTGGATCCCTGGCACATGATGACACAACGGCCCTCGTCGTCCTGCAGTGGGCGGTTGGCATGGCCCACCATCTGCAGCACATCGTAAATGGGGTAATCCACATACCTGGGCAGGGAGAGAGGGTGAATGGCATTCTATGGAGAGCTCCCAGGGATCGCCCTGGGCAGAAACAAAGCCCCGTGGTACTGGGGGCTCCACTCACGCATGGATCTTGCCGTTGTAGTACTGGGTGTCCATGATGATCACTAGGTGGGCTGCAATGTTCATGCCCCAGCACAGGCTGCGGGAGGCCACCATCACCTGCACAGCACCTGCGAGGTGCAAAGGGAGGGTGCTCAGCACCTTTCCAGGGCACTGGAATTAGGAGGGAGAGCGCTCTAGGGGGTTCTGCTCTCCCTAGTGTGGTGTGGGAATACAGAGAGGTGCAGGAGAGGTGGGGGGTGATGTTTAAGGTGGCAGATTTTTCAGATGTGGAAGGCAGAGAATCATGGAATAATTTGGGTTGGAAGAGATCTTAAAGCCCATCTAGTTGCACTCCTTGCCATGGGCAAGGACACCTCTCACTAGCCCAGGTTGCTCCAAGCCCCATCCAAGCTGGCCTTGGACACTTCCAGGGGTGGGGCAGACAGAGCCACTCTAGAAATCCCACCCCAGCGGCTCACCACCCTACAGCTAAGAATTCCTTCCCAATAGCTCATCTAACCCTGCCCTCTGGCAGTGGGAAGCCATTCCCTGTGTGCTGTCCCTCCATCCTATGTCTCAAGTCCCTCTCCAGCTCTCCTGGAGCCCCTTTAGGCACTGGAAGGGGCTCCAAGGCCTCCAGCAGAAGTGCCACAAACCTTGAACAATGTGTTATCTGCAATCCTAGGACTGTGGGGACTGCCGAGTTCCAGGGAAAAGAGTTGCAGTGCTGAGCCCATCCCACTGCTCACCGGAGCTGAAGAGCTGCTCCACCACGCGCCGCTCCATGGCCGTGAGCCCCTCATGCAGGTACCCGACCCCATTCACCAGTGTCTCCTTCAGGGTGTTGTCATTCAGCTTGTCCAGATATGGCACCAGATCCTTCTCTGCGCAATGCAGGAACCTGCCCAGGAATCATTGAATGGCGTGGGTTGGAAAAACCTGCTCTGATCATGGAGTCCAAGCATTCCCCCAGCACTTCCAAGGCCACCACTAACCCATGTGTCATGGGTTTCTATAGCTGAATTTTAGTAGAAAAGTAGAAGTACTTTAGTAGAAGCTGCTAGAAGTTTCTCCTGTCCTGTTGAGCTAATTAAAATTATAGTTACGCCTCTGCGATACATATGCAAGAATTGGAGTGTTTGCGCAGTTGAAAATTCCAGCTTTGAGATAACAACACAGACAGAGAGAGACCAAGGTCAGAAGAAGAGCAGGGGGAGGCGAAGGAAGAACCTTGCTGGAGCAGGGTGGGGGAGGGGAAGGACTGAAAGCTATTTCCCCCCCCTCCAAGCCCGTGGAGATCTTTTGGGGTTTGGAGACCCTCTGAAGGAGACCCCCTGTACCCCTGGAGGAGCAGGTGAATGCCTGAAGGAGACCCCTTGCACCCCTGGAGGAGCAGGTGAATGCCTGAAGCAGACCCCTTGCANTGGCCCCCCTGCAAACCGTGGTGGAGTACATTGTGCCAACTGCAGCCCACGGAAACCCCATGGAGTGACCCACAGGACGAGACCAATGCCAGTAGCACGACCACCACCTGCGAAACTCTCATTCCCTGCTCTCTCGAACTGTTGGAGGGAGGGAGGAGTGGGAGGAGTGTTCTTAAGACTGATTTATTTCTTACTTTTTAGTTTTAGTGCTTCTAGTTTTAGTTCTTATCTTGTTAGTAATAAATTTAAGTATTTAGCTACTCTGAGTTTGTTTTGCCATTATCTCTCAGCTGTTTTTTTTTTTCCTTCATTTTTCCCCTTTCCCTCTGGGAAGGGGTGGGGAGGGAGCCTGGAGGTTTTGGGTGGACACTGGGTGAAAACCACCACACCATGTCCCCAAGTGCCACCAGGGACGGGGACTCCACTCCTGCACCAGGGCTGGACAGCTCTTTCCATGAAGGAGTATCTCCAGTATCCAACCTGAATGTCCCCTGGCACAGTCTGAGGCGTTCCCTCTCCTCCTGTCCCTTGTTCCCTGGGAGCAGAGCCCAATCCCTCCTGAGCCTCCTTTTCACCAGGTGAACCCCCCCCAGCCCCTCCCTGGGGTGCAGGTCCGTTCATGCAGCCCCCCGTGCCGGTGCCCCCACAGCCCTGTACCCACCTGTGGCGCTGCACGTCGGATGCGCAGGTGGTGAGGATGTTGATGGCTGTGAGCCGGGTCTGCTTGCGGGACGGCACAAAGACAATGACGGGCTTCTTGGGTGAGTGCTTCATGACTGCGTGGTACACGGGCTTGGCCATGGACAGCAGCCGTGTCTGTGTGTGGCTGATGTTAAAGCCCTGCCGGGGACAGTCACCAGACCGGTTACATTTTCTTCAAAAATACAGGTATTATAATTACATAGTAATACATTTTAACAATAGAGAATATACTGATACATTGAGTTATTATATTAATATATAATACTTAATGAAGCAATGGGGGAAGATGTTGGAAAACTCTTAACTTTAGCACAATAATGATCAATCCCTAAATCAGTGATTAATAGCCTTGTGCCAGTTAATTCTACCTTAATTACCTATATCAGTGATTAATTAATATGGACTATAAGATGTCTTAGGTTTGAGAACAAGGATTGTATGTTAGAGAAAAGAACGTAATAATAATTGCAGGAATATATAATAATACAATATATAATATTGCATAATATGAAACTATAATGATAATGTATTACAAAACTATAATAAGTACAATATTATATACTACATATTATAAAATACATACTATACCATTATATGTAATAATCATTACAATCATGAAATATATAATATAGACTATTTTGTATCTAATATATTACATCATTACAAACTTGTTATTTTTGTATATTTATGCCTTTATATTGCTATATTCCTACAGCCAATAACCAAAATGGTTCCATCCCACCTTTTCACTGCAAGTAGATTGTTCTAAAATACATATAATACAAAATACTATACTTTTTTTAAAATATCTAAAATAAATATAAACTCTGATCATTCAGTGCCATTTCACTCTAATCCAGCCCAAGGGATTATTAACAGGAATCAATGAGACGAGTTAACAACGAGAATTAACAAGAAGAATTAACAATGATCCTAAGTGATCACTGACAAGAATTAAGAGCAAGAATGAACAACAGTTCCAGGGGATCTCTAACGGGAATTAACCACAATCCCCAGGGATCGTCACCCTCGGCAGCAGGTAGAACAGGGGTGCCCTTCTCAACCCCACCTGGATGTGCAACTCCAGCGGCACAGGGCGCACGTTGGGGTGGAAGTTGAAGGTGGAGGTGGCGCTGCAGCCCAGCCAGTGGGCCACGTCCTTGGCATTGGACAGGGATGAGCTGAGGGCCACGATGCGGATGGGCCGCTCGATCTGCGAGGAGATGTAGCGCATCCGGGAGCAGATCACCTCTAGCACAGGCTGTGGGAAAACACACCTTGGAGCAGAGCAGGAATGGGGGACACCAAGAGCTCCGGACGGGGGACAGCAGAGTTTGGAGCAGGAATAGGGCACAAGGAGAGCTCCTGACTGGGCTATGGGCAGGAGAACCCAGGAGATATCCCTTCTATGTCAGCCCACAGGAGAATTCCAGTAGGGAGAGCTGATCTAAGGCTGGATACAGCATCAATCCACCCCATTCCCAGCAGGAAAAGCTGATCCAGACTGGATACAGTATCAGACCCTGCCCCCAGCAGCTCTACAGCAAGACCAGGATATTGAAAAGCATCACCTAAAGCAGCTTCATCCTCATCCCCTCCCCAACTCACCCCATTTTCCCCCCCAATCAGGTGAACTTCATCCACGATGAAGAGATTCACGTTCTGGACGTTCTTCCTCTGCTTCCAGCGGCGGGACAGGATGTCCCACTTCTCCGGGGTGCTGATGATGATGTTACCTTTTCCCAGCAGCTTCAGGTCAGTGCTGGTCTCCCCCGTGAGCAGAACCACCTTCTTATTGAGGCGTTCCTGGAACTTCTCATACCAGTCCATGAAAACCTGCCAAAAAATGAGAAGGATGGTGTTGTTCCCCTCAAATTCCCACCAAATTCTTGGAGACACATGAGCAGGTTGGCAGTGGGATGGTGTCTCTGCTCCCTCAGGGAGGACACAAATCAGATAACTCTGGAGTTATCCCAATGAATGTGACAGTAAAGACAGGATAAGGAAAGTGAAACAGGAGGTGAAGATGGAAATCAAAATGAGCAGAAGGCTCCACGTATTCCCAGGATGCCAGACCCACCTGCTCTGCCAGGGCCTCCATGGGAGTGATGTACACACAGCGCCCCTCAGAATTCTGGAGCAACATTCTCAGGATGGCAAACTCTGCACAGATGGTTTTCCCACTCCCCGTGGGGGCTCCCACAAACACGTTGTCATCGCTGTTGTAGACTGTGTTAAACACTGGGGACACAGGGACAGCACAGAGGCCAGTTCAGAGAAAATCCCCATGGATTGCTGTCAAAGCTCTGGAAACGGGATGGGAAAACACGGCCTGGATTCAGGCTACACAAGAGGAGCTTCATAAAAGGCTGTTTAGGGAGTTTTAGCCTGGGATTCACTGAGTAAAACTGGCTGTGGTCTGTTACAAGATCCTCTGGAGGAAGGTTTTGAGCCACCAAAGCTCTAGGGCTCAGGGAGGGAGAAGGATACATCATTTACTAGAGAGTTCCCGACTTCACATAGATAAATCCTAAAAAACCAAGGTGGGATGGGGCCAGGGGGCAGCTTGGAGTAGGACAAACACCCACCCTGTGTCTGGATGGGGTTGAAGAAAGGGAACTTGTCCTGGTACAGGCTCTCGAAGGCGCTGTTCCGCAGGGCCGACACCGGCAGGGGCTGCAGGTCCAGCAGCTCCGTGGGGGGAGGGTATTTCTCTGGGAGGATCAGGTGCCGAAAGGAAACGGGCAGCTGGGTCTCACAGGCTGTCACACATAAAAACACATTTTCACCTCCAAAGCCACTCCCACAGCTCCATCCCTACACATAAAAACACATTTTCACCTCGAAACCCACTCCCATGGCTTCATTCCTGAGCTCCTGTTGCCAGAGGGATCCCCCAGTTCTGTTACTATCTGGATTCCAGGAGGTTTTTCCCCCAGAAAAGCACTCAGAGAGAGGTTAAGCCACCCCCAGAGACCCTTGGGGGAAGCACTGGGGTGCTTCTGCATGAGGGGACTCACAGAGCCAGCGGTCAGAGACCACTCGGATGAAGTACTGGGGGGGCAGCGGCTCGAACACAGGCACGAAGAAGGTCACCAGGTGCTCGTCCTGAGCATACTTGGATTTCAGCAGGAAGTACTCGTGGTGCAGGATCACCTCGCTGTCCACATCCTCCACCAGGATCCAGAAAGCCTCAGATGAGCCATGGACCTGAGTAGGAACAGATCTCACCTTCAGGGCACAGCCCAGACCCCCCCAATTCCAGACATGCAGCAGCTCTCCCACAGCAACTCAGCCCCAGAAATGCCCTTTTTCCAGCAAACAGGGTACTTCCCCTCATGATTTTTACAACTCAGCCCCAGAATCCCGCCTTCTCCCCCCACCCATCAAGGGATTTCCCCTCCTGATTTTTACAATTCAGATCCAGAATTTCCCTTTTTCTCCTCCAACAGGGTATTTACCCTTCTGATTTTCACAATCCAGCCTCAGAATCCTTTCCTTTTCCCCTCCCCATCAGGGCATTTAACCTGGTGCAATCCAGTCCCAGAATTCCTCCTTTTTCCCCACAGCAGTGTATTTTCCCTGAAAATGTTTATGCTCCAGGCCCAGAATTCCCCCTCTGCCCCCAGCCCCTGATGATTTTGGGGTGCAGAGCTCACCTTCTCATCCCACTGGAAGTCGGGAGTGATGGTGAGCTCCACTTTGAGGGTGGAGCGGGTGATGGGCTGCAAATGCACCGAGAGCTCCAGTTTGGGGAACAGATGAACGTATTTGTGGATTGTTTTGCCCATTTTGGGCATTCGGATCAGCTCCCCTGCAGGACAAAGAAGACAGGGTGACCACATCTCCCAAACTGAGGACTCCAAGCAATCCAAGCTGCGGGAAGGCACCTGGATGAAGCCTGTGCCTCCAGCTGTACCAAGACCCTCACTAGGAACAAGCTCCCCAGTCCCTGCATTAAAACATGAAATGTGGGTTGGAAGGGCATTAAAGCACTTCCCATTCCACCCTCTGCCATGGACAGGGACACCTTCCACTAGATCAGGTTGCTTTAACTGGGCATTAGACATTTCCAGGGATGGGGCAGCCACAACATCTCTGGACAACCCGTGCCAGTGTCCCAGCCCTCTCTCAAACACTGAGGAGTGGGAACTTGCAGCCCCTCCCCAAGTCCTGGTACCTATTTCATTGTGGTTCAAGTCGTAGAGTCGCTCAAAGGGGAAATTCTTCTTCTCGATTTTTTTCACCACCTCCTCAGGCAGCTTCTTGAACTGGCGCAGGGGACACATGGATTGCCACCTGTGGGGACACAGGGATCAGACACGGGAACGCCAGGAAGCCTGGAACGACAAATCCCCCAGACCCCACCCACTCACATGCGCTTGTCGATCATCTTGCACAGGTTGAGGGTCTTGTCAGTGAGTTGGGCCCAGCCCCGGTTGAGGACGATCTCAAAGATGGCCCTCATGAGCCTCCCGGCCGACTGCAGGGCATGGAGCAGATCTGGATCAGCACATTCCACCCTTCCCTCCTTCTCACTGACATTCCTGCCCAGCTGCAACTCATGGAATAATCTGGGCTGGAAGGGACCTTAAAAGCCACCTCATTCCAACCCTGCCATGGGCAGGGACACCTTCCACTATTCCAGGCTGCCCCAAGCCCCATCCAACCTGGCCTCAGACACTTCCAGGGATGGGGCAGCCACAGCATCTCTGGGAATTCCATCCCAGTCTCTCACCACTTTCACAGGGAGGAATTCTTTCCCAGTATCCTACCTAACTCTGCCCTTTGGCAGTGGGAAGCCATTCCCCCTTGTCTTGTCACTCTCGGCCCTTTCCAAAACCCTTTCCCCATCTTTCTTATAAGCCATCTTTAAGCACGGAATTATACTTTCAGGTCTTTCATCCCAAACACCTACAACTGGAGCAACTTGTTGATTCCCAGTCTTGGGAACTTGGCCTTTGTAGGACTTTTTCAACTTACATCTCCTGCATTTTCTCCCTCCCTTTTCAGCTTTTTTTCTGCTCATATTTCCCCTGCTTCTGCTCTCCCATTTCCCACTCTTTCTCCCCTCACATTTCCCAGCTTTTTTTCTCTTGCTTTTCCTGCCCTTTTTCTCCCCATGTTTCCCACCCCTTTTTTCCCCCTTTCCATCTCCTTTTTTCTCCCCTTACTCCCCCTTTTTCTCCTTTTCCTAATTTCCAATGTTTTGTATTCTTCCCCAAACTCTGCCCCACAGCTCTGGGGGTCCCAGCCCCACATGCTGGGGGATACAGACAGAGTTGGAGCAGGAACAGGACTATTGGAGGTAGCTGTGGGGCAATTGTGGGACAGTTCTGGGGGTCAGCAGCTGTGGAAAACCAGGCTATGCTGTGGTTCTCCAGCACTGAATTATTGTAATTCCAAAGTGGAGGTTCCCCTGCAGGGCTCATTTCCAACCTGACAAGAATCAGACCTTCTCACCACTCCCAGCTCTGACGTTCAGAGACCTTTTTGACCATAAACTCAATGTCTGAGATGGAAATACTTGTGACAGATCCCAAGGGAATGTGCTCCCTGCTCACCTGGGTCACATACACCATGTCAGCCATGAGGGCAAATCCCTCCAGCTTCAGCTGGGAGATGAAGGCCTGCAGGAGCACGTTGATCTGGAAAGGACAGGGAGAAACTCTGTACATATCCTGGGAAAGCTGCTTTTTCTGGTACTCAATTTCCCAGGAAAGCCACTTTTCCTGGTGCCTAATTTCCCAGAAAAGCTGCTTTTCCTGGTACCTGATTCCCTCTTCCCAGCTCTCCTCTCTGTGCCCAGTCTCAGTGGATTGGGATGGATATGTCAGGACAGCAGTGACCAGCAGGACTAACTTTCCCCAACCAGAGACATGAAGCACCAACAGCTCTTCGAAACTTCCAGGCACATCCAGGATGTCCCAGAGAGGGAAGGGAGCAGAACTCCCCGCCCTGGAGGGGATTTGATATCCCAGCTCTCTCCCAAGGATCCTGCTTCCCTCATGACAGGCAAAGAAGCCCACTGAGGGCTCACCTTGGCACTGGGCTCCTCAATGCTCTCCTTCACTGGAATGGGAACTCGCTCCAGCAGCTTCTGCAGCTCCAGCTTCTCCTCCTGCAGAAAAACAAGGCAGGAGGGATGAGGTGGTCCCTCAGGAAAAGCACTGCTTTGTCTCTGGAGCACCAGGATCTGCGTCCTCGGGCTGTGCCACCCAGGACAGGCGGTGGGCTCCATACCTCCCTCACAGTGATGTTCCGGAATTCTGAGGACAGAGAGAAGACCCGGAAGAGCTCGATCTCACTCAGGGTGGGTTTCAGGAGCTGGTTGTAGGTCTGCACAGTCTCGTTGGTGATGTAGTAGTGGCTGGCAATGCGGCCCAGCTCTGTCACCTGCGGGGACAAGGGAGGGCCACAGCTCAGATTCCAACTGCTCTTGGCACTGGGAGAAGGGGCTGGATGGGAATGGGTCTCCAGCAGGGAAAATGGCTCCAGGAAAAACTCTTGGGCTGAAATATCCCAGGAAGCTACTTTGCCTCATGTCTGATTCCCTTTTCTCCTTTCTAGACCAGCTCAGCAAGACTTTTAGGCTACAAATTTCCTGGGAAAGCTGCTCTTCCTGGTGCCTAATACCCTTTTCTCATCTCACTGCCTTCAAAGGAACGGAAATGCAACAGGAATGTGCCCTGGAGGCAGCAGCAAACACAGATCAGGATAGTGAGGGCCAGGTGTTTTCCAAAGTGTTTTGTTATCCCAGGACCAGGTGTCATCCTGTGCCAGCTCCCTAGAACCACAGACATGCCCAGCATAGGATCTGTGTTTAGCCACATCCCTTCTCCCAGCTGGGACGCTCTGCTGGCTCTCAGCACCTTTCCCAGGGGCTATCTCACCTGGAAATTTCCTGTTTTCTTGTCATACTTCACCAGGTTGTTCTTGTCCAGCATCAGGGCCGCTGTGTGGACCAGATCCAGGCGCCGCTGATCCAGGAGCGGATCCGCCTTCAGGTCGTCGTGGGATATTCCATAGAGGGTGGGGGAGCGCAGCATCCGGATGTACAGGTAGGTATAGCCCAGCCAGTTAACTGCATCCTGAGGGAACACCAGCACCATCCCATGGACACACCTCTTGGAAAGCACAGCTGCAGTTCCAGCTTGGAGCCGGGTGCTCCGGATCTGACACAGCACCTGATCCTAGCTCAATCCAACTGGATCACACTAAACAGGAGCCTGGAAGCCAAAAAGGGCCACCCAGAGCTCCTCTCCAGCACCAGGTGAACATCGAGAAATTAAAACCCAAAAAACCCCACTCTGCACATTTCCATATGGAAAACTCCACTCTGAATGAGCATTCAATCCATGTCTGACCTCCCATTCAGTAATTCCCATGGCTCCGTATCTCTTAAAAATCCCAGTGGGACTGGGAACAACCAAGGCTGCAAATCTCTGGGGAGAGCAGAAATTCCCACTCACCTTGGCATTCTGGACATTCCCAAGGACAGTCTCTGCGTTCAGCATGTCCGGGAGCTTTGACACCATCTGGCTCTCAATGGGAAGCTGCTGGTTGAGCAGGGACAAGTAATACTGGAGCTCACCATGGGATGTGATGAGAATTCCCTCTCCTTTGGTGTCATACTGGGGTCTTCCAGCACGTCCCAGCATCTAAAAATGGGAAAATAAGGTCAGTAAAACATCAAAGCTTTGGAATCCCATTGTTTTGGTTGGAAAGCACCTACAGGATCATCAAATCCAACCATTAATCAAGGAATTTCTCCATGTCCTGAGGTTTTCCTGCCAGATTGTTCATCCTGCTATTTCCTGCTGGCAGGAGCCACATGCATACAGCTCAGATGTGTATGAGCAAGGAATTATGGAGGAATTATCTGTCCTCTTCTCCTTCTGATCCTAGAGCACTAGGACAGTCTTGACAGGAAAGAACAGGGACTGATGACACGGAGAAAACAAAAAAGCAGATTTTAAACATGGGATCTGGGGAAGGGAAAATCCTGGCCCGGAGTCCTGGAGGTTTCTTTGTTCCCAGAATTTCACCTGGAGGATGTCCAGGGCTCCCAGCTCGGTCCAGCGCCCCTTCTCTGGACTGTACACCTGAGTCCCCTTGATGATGACGGTGTGAGCGGGAAGGTTCACCCCCCAGGCCAGGGTGGCTGTGGAGACCAGCACCTGCAAGTTAAAAACTGAGATCAAAGCCAGGTACAAACCTCTTCCCAAGGGGAAACATGGATCTAAAATGCTAGGCCTGACTTTAGAGAAACACAAAAGGGATAAAACACTGAGAAACTGGAATGCCTCAACAGCTGAGCACAGGAAAGGCAGGTAAACAAAGGGACCTTTGTCCAGATTTTTTTGAGAAAATCCTTTGCCTTCCATTTATCAGGAAATTTGGATGAGGTTTTGCCCAAGTGGCATTTGAGGAGGAGTCAACCTGCTCTGCAACAGAGCTCTGGCTGCAAACACCCAGCCAGTCTGACCTTTCCCTCCTGCCCACTTCCTTTTAGCTCCTATTTAATTCCTACTCTTTAGGAAAATCAGCCAGGTCCATGGGAGAAGTTCCTGCCTTCCCTTCCTGATCATGTGCTTTTAGCTCCTATTTTATTCCTAATCTTTAGGAAAGTCAAGGCTGCCTCCAAGAGGAGAGCAGGATGGGGTTGGCTATCCTCAACCTTCAGGGTATCCTGAGGATCTTTTGGTCCTCCTTTTTGCCCCTAAAAGGCCATTAGAAAATGCAGCTTGTGTGTTATTTGTGAAGAACCTGCCCTGGATAAAGCTGTGAGTCCTCCTTGGAATTGCTTCTGGCTCACCTGGATGTGCTTATCAGCAAACAGATCCTCCACCAGCGTCCGGTCCACGCGCGTCATCCCAGCGTGGTGGATGGCGAAGCCATAGGGGAGGAGATCCTTCAACTCCAGGTTCTGTGGCACAAACACAATCAGCTCTGGAGTTTCTACCCAGGGAGAAAACAAAGTGGAATATCCCAGGGGAAAGGCTGTCAACCTGCAATGAACTGGCAGGATGTTTATCATGGAATCTTGAAATTGTTGAGGTTGAGAAAGCCCTCCAAGGTCCTGGAGTCCATCCATTCTCTCAGTTCTGCCAAGGCTACCACTAAGACATGTCCTCAAGTGCCACATCCACATATGTGTTTAATCTCCCTAATTTAGACGGGGACTCCCTCACTGCCCTGGGCAGCTGCGTCAGGGCTGTGCAGCCCTTTCCATGAAGCAGATTCCCCAGTATCTAATCCAATACATCCAGTCTCACCTTGCACTGCTCAGCTTCAGTCCTCAGGACCTCGGTGGAGGCTGAGCCCTCCCGCAGGAATAGGCCCAGAGTGTCCTTCTCCAGGCACATGTCCCTGATGGCCCTGGCTGTCTTCCCAGTCTCCTTCCTGGAGTGCACAAACACCAGGACCTGTCAAACAAGGAGATGGGACATCACTGAGTGAGCAACCACTGCAGCAGCTCCTGGAAAACATGCCCAACCCAATCTGCTCCTGGTGTTTAGGGCAAGGAGAGACCTGGAACTAATCCAGATGTGGATGCTCACACAGAGCTCCTGATATAATAGGGCTGCACACCCAAATTCCCTCATCCTAAAAGGACAACCCCTATATTAAACAGAGAGAAAATCTGTTTTCCTTCCCCTCTCATGGATCACATCCAAGCTCTCCCCTCCACTGCAGCTCTTCTGGAACAACAGGAGCTCAAAAGGGAAAAGCCAGGATTAAGCGTGTTCAGGAATGAAGTCTCCAACCTGGTTCTTCCCAGCATGCTCCATAATTTTCTCATACACAATCTCATTCATGATCTGGAAGCGTTTGATGGCTTTCTTCTCAGTAATCCCAACATAGGTCTGCTCCAGGGGCACTGGGCGGAAGCTGTGGAGAAAAACAGCCCAAACCATCAAAGAGAAAATGAGTGGAGAAATCCCCCCACAAAAGTCAAAAAGCATCCAAAGGCATGATGCTTTTTGTGCAACTTGGTTCCTCTGTGCCTTAATTTACTCAGAAATCTGATAGCTGTGGATGAGCCATAAGGACCAGCGACAACTCAGTCCAATTCCTGAAATCCATTTGCTATGCAAGGAGCAAAAAAGCATGTTTCAGTAACTACAATCATCCTGTTTCAAACTTCCTTCCAGCAGCTTCTGCCACAAACAAGGATGGCAGAGCTTCTTTGCCTTCTCCAAGCACCTTCCTGCAGGGAATCTGATTTGCGGGATGTGCTTAACTGTTCTAGTCACAAAAATGCTTTTAATAACCCATCAAAGACACAAAGAAATGTGTGTTGGAGAGGGTCGAAGCTCTGGTGAGGGCTTGGCACCACCTGACAGAGGGACACTGAACGCTGTTGAAGGAGAAAGGTTGGATTTATAGCTGGAAAAGCTTCTCTCAGCTTTTCAAGGTACCTGTTATCAAAGTAGAACAAGCCCTTGGCTGGGTCCACCCTCAGGAACGTGGCCACGTCCTCATAGTTGGGCAGGGTGGCACTGAGGCCAACCAGCCTTACATCCTCCTGGGTCATCTCGATGTTCCGGATGGCTCTGGCCACCAGGGACTCCAGGACAGGCCCACGGTCATCATGCAGGAGGTGGATCTCATCCTGGACAGAGGGAATGGAGTTATCCCTGCTCCAAACTGCCTCTATTTCACAGAATTATGGAATGGTTTGGGTGGGAAAGGACCTTAAAACTCAGTTCATTTCCACCCCCTGCCAAGGGCAGGGACACCTTCCACTATCCTGGGTTGCTCCAAGTCCCATCCAACCTGGCCTGGGGACACTTGCAGGGATGGGGCAGCCACAGCTTCTCTGGGAATTTCATCCCAGATCCTCACCACCCTCACAGGGAAGAATTCCTTCCCAATACCCCTTTTAAACCAGCACATGGAATCATGGAACAGTTTGGGTTGGCAGGGACCTTAAAGCTCATCCAGGCAGGGACACCTTCCACTATCCCAGGTTGCTCCAAGCCCCATCCAGCCTGGCCTTGGACACTTCCAGGCACGGCACAGCCACAACTTCTCTAGGCAACCTGATCCACTTTTGGGATGATTTCTTGGTTTGAGTGTACAGAAGCACCTCAGCCTGGAGCTCAAAGCTCAAGTTCCCCCACACCTTCAGGCACATTAAGGAAGCAGTGATGAGGGACCTGGCACCCATATGCCCCTCCTCGTCCCGGCAGGGCTCTGGAGGCCCCAGCGCTGCTCACCAGTATGACCAATCGCACCAGCTGGGTGTAGGTTCTCTCCCCTCCCTTGCGGGTGATGATGTCCCACTTCTCAGGGGTGCACACGATGATCTGGGTCGCGCTGATCTCCTCCTTGCACAGCTGGTGGTCCCCGGTCAGCTCGGCCACATTGATCCCATACGTGGCCAAGCGCTGTGAGGAAGTCACAGGGATTATGTTGGATAAACATAGACAAACCTTTCCATGGAGGAATTTCCACAATATCTAACCCAACACTCCCCTGGTACAGGTTGAGGTCGTTTCCTCTCATCCTGCCCCTTGTTCCCTGGGAGCAGAGCCTGACCCTCCACCAGCTCCCTGCTCCTGTCAGGGAGCTGGAGGGGGGAAAAAGGTCTCCCCTGAGCCTCCAAGCTGAGCACCCCCAGCTCCCTCAGATGCTCCTGGTGCTCCAGCCTCTTCCCCAGCTCTGCTCCCTTCCCTGGACACACTCCAGCCCTTCAATGTTTTGTCACAAGAAGCCCAAAATCAGTCCCAAACTCAGGGTGCCTCCCAGCACAGAACACTCATCCTCTCTCCCTCCACTTCCAGCATGGGCAGGATCAAACCTCTCCTCACCTTCCCAAAGCTTCCCACCATCTCCTGCACCAATGACCTCATGGGAGCGATGTAGATGATCTTGAAATCATCCACGTTGATGGTCCCATCCATGTTGATGTGCTTCCCAATCTCCCTCAACATGCACATGAGTGCCACATTCGTCTTCCCAGCGCCCTGGAACACAAGGAGACACCAATTCCAACAAATCCCTGGCGTCTTCAGGAGAAAGGATCACTCAGATCATCCTCCTCATAGACTCCCCATCACACAGGCCCTGGGATCTCACCGTGGGAGCACAGAGCAGCAGGTTCTCATCCGACTCCAGTGCCGCACGGTACAGTTTGCTCTGGATACGGTTCAGGGTCTTAAACCCCTCAAATCCAGCCTGGGCATATTTGGGCAACTTTTCCACAGAAACTAATTGCTGAAAAGAGGAGGAAGAAATGGGAAAACATCAAGTTCAGCCTTTGTCTCAGTCTCACAGGCTGCGGGACAGATGTGGGACCTCAGGGACAGCCTGGGGACCAGTAGCAGTAGGGGCATCTTGTCTCCAGATGGGTGGAAAATCCCTGTGCCCTGGGACCACGAAGCAGGTTAGGGATGGATCAAACAAGGTTCATTAGTTGGCATGTGTACTCCAACCAGGATAAGCTATATTTGACTACACATCAGAACATCAAATCCCCACCGTGCTCCTGTGGTGGGACAGATCAGACCATATTACTGCTTCCAGCAGAGATCAAAAGAGGGGATTTATCCCAATTAATCCCACAGCTTCAGCCCACACGGTAAGGAGGGAGCAAAAGCAGAACTGAGGGATCAGCAGAGCAGCTGAATGGGGCAGGGGAGCCCCGAAACAGAAACCACTGCATAGGATGAATAGCCCAGAAGTGGGAAACCAGAAATCTGGAAGTGTCTTCAGACACGTGGAAGTTCTTGGATTACAGGAAGGGTCTGCACAGAATGTGGGAGGGAGGCATGGCCACATCAAAGCTGTTGAGTCACAGGAAGTGTCTGTCACAACACCAGCACCAACTCAAGGAGTCACACAATGGTTTGGGTTGGGAGGGAACTTAAAGGTCATCCTGTTCCAAGCTCCCGCCATGGGCAGGGACACCTCTCACTATCCTGGGTTGCTCCAGCTTGACCTTGGACACTCCCAGGGATGGGGCAGACACAGAATCTCTGGGCATTCCATCCCAGTCCCTCACCACCTTTACAAGGGAGAGTTTCTCTCCAATATCCCACCTAATCCTGCCCTCTGACAAGTGGGAAGCCATTCCTTGTGTCCTGTCCCTCCATCCCCTGTCTCAAGTCCCTTTCCAGCTCTCCTGGTACCCCTTTAGGCACTGGAAGGGGCTCCAAGGTGTCTCTCAGTGGTAGGTAAATGAGAGCAAACAGGTCACCAACCTCTTCAGCCCCAAAAGGCTTTGGTTTTAGGGCAGGCACATGAACTTCCTCATAGCCCTTGCGCTGCCGGCGGAAGGATCCATCTGGGAGCTGGCACCGCTTGTTGGCCATGAAGTGACTGCCTTGGGCAAACACCAGATCCTCCAAATCTAGCACCTGCCGGGGAGCCAATGCCTGGAGACAGCGAGGGGAAAGGGACACGGGTTAGAAAATAACCTTGTCCTGCTGTTCACACCATGGGATGAAAGGAAAAGCTGCTGTATCCAGCTGGAAAGCGGCTGTGGAGCACAGCAGGGCTAATTCATGGTATCTTCATGCTGGTGACACTTCAAATACCATTTTTGTTCAGAGGATCTTTCAGGAGGGCTGGGAACAGATCCAAGAGTTTTACCTCTCCTCCCTGGTCCAGGTCCATGGTCTCCAGGTCTGTGTCCATGCGGGACTGCCGGACACGCTCCCGACGGGAGCGTTCCTCCTGTGGGAAGAGACCAGGAATCAGCCCTGGCAACAGGCTGAGCCTCCTCCATGGGCTGCCAGGACCCCCTGTCACAGCCAGCAGGTTCTGTGTCCCCACTCTCTTTGAGAAGAGGCATCCACAGCACCAAGAACAACCACTTTTAGCAGGAAAGTCAGTGCCCTCAAGGCTGGGACATAAATGTGAGAACCATCAGAGCAGGTGAAGGGAAGTAGGGAGGAAAAACACAGCCAGCAGTGCTTCCCAGTCCCAGACACACCAAATCCACAACTCAACCAGGCTGTTTCCAGCCACAAAGCAGGAATGTGGTATTAATCCCATAAAAACAACCCCCAAATCAGCTATGTAAGAGCAAAGGTCAAGCAGGGCTAATCCTGAACTGTAATAATCAGGTTGAATGGCCCATTCCAGCACCAGGGAAGCAGGGGTCACAATCAGTGTGGTTGAGCCTCACATAGAGGAAGCCAGAGGTGAAACAGGACAGTTAAAACCAGTTTCAAACTGTGAAAGTTGCTGATATCACCCTTTCCCTGGGAAAGCAGAGCTCTGTGTGCCTCAAAAATAAGAAGTGGTGAAAAGATTGTCCTTTCTGAGCAGCATTTCCCATGGATTGGGGTTTCCAGATGAGCCAACAGCTCCTCTCACACCCAAACCGACCCAGACAACTTGCAGCCAGTCCCTCATCCTGCTCCAGCTTCCCCCCAGCTCACCCGGATCAGGTCCTCCTTCTCTGTCTCATGCAGCTGGTAGAGGAACTTGGAGAGCTCGGGATCTGCTTCCATCTTGCCCATGATCCTTTCCTTCTCAGCCTCACTCTGGGCACTGGCCAGCAAAGTGCAGTACAGGACTGGGGGAGTGGAGGAACGAAGGGTGAGCCAAACAAGAGAGCAAACAAGGGCCCAGCCTTCCCAAAGCAACACTTCCAAAGCCTTGCATTGTGGAGGAGTCCTGTCTGAATTAGCAGGAAACAAAGTGCAGGAAGAGATGGGGAGCTGGAGGTGAAGTGGAGGTGGAGGTAGAGGTGAAAGTGCTGATGAAAGTCCAGGAGGAGGTGAAGGTGGAGGTCAAAGTGGAGGGGAAAGTGAAGGCGATGGAGGTGAAGGTCACTCACTCATCATCCGGTGCTGCCGCAGGACCTTGATGAAGTCAAAGGTGTTGAAGCCCAGGAGCAAAACCAGCTGGTTCTCACATTCCCGGTCATCACTGGCAGTCTGGAAGGAGAAACATGGAATGTCCAGTTACCTCTGTGCCCACACACCCTGAATCCCTGTTTTCCAAGGAACTGAAGGCAAGAGGAGCTCAACAGCAGTGACAAACAAGGCCAGGTTTGAGTGATTGAACCTGGAATAACAATCCTACCCTCCCTAACTCCCATTTTTCCCACCAAGCCATGATGCCCAAAGCACAACAGTACCAAAATTAGAGAGAAAGCTGACCCCATGGATGATGATCTCTCATCAAACACTGACACCAACCCAACCACCTTCCACTCAGGAGATCCCTGTGAATTAACACTAAGCCGAGCCTAGTCCAGTCTTGTCCACAACTCCGTTTAATAAAAAGAAACCCAAGTTTTTGTTGCAAATTCCTGCCTTCCAGGCAGGCAGACATCCCAAGGCAACTGTGATCCCATAGATCAGGGGTCCACTGACCTTCAGGATTTCCAGCACTTCATCTGCCTTCTTCTGGGAGACAATGGCATCATCGTAGAAGCGGCTGAGCTGCCGCTGTAGCCAGAAGGCATCGATGTCTCTGGGGTGCAGATCCTTCTTCTTGGAGCTCATCAGCTCCCCTGATGCCACAAGCTTGGGAAAACCCCCCAAAAACCATTACTTTCCTGCAGCCCTGGTGTGATGGATTTGATTTGGGGTGTCAGAGGGATGGTCATTCTGGAACATCCACTTTGGCCACCATCTGAGAACTTCAAGGCTCCTCTCCACCCCCAAAGTCCAAAAGGACTCCCAATCCTCCTCCAGATGATCCCAAGCCCATGTTCCATGGGACTCACATTGGCTGAGAGGGTGCAACGGACAACGGCTTCGTCCCCTTCCATATCATCATCGGATGCCTCGTCACGGACTTCCCCGTAAATGTCCTCATCCCCTTCCTGTGGAAAGCAAGGTTCTGGTAAGTGACTTTTCCAAACATCAAAGAACAGCTTTTCCCTGACAGGAATGACTCATCTGGCAGCTCATTCCCGAGGGGAACAGCTTGACTTGTGTTTTTAGCAGGGATGTGACGATGTGTGTCAGGTGAAGCTCCACAGGATATTTCTACTCTAACGAGAATTTGCCAGTGACTTCTCCAACAAACCCCCATTTATCCCTCTTTACTCTCAGCCTCTCCCAAAAACAATCCCAGGGAGTGCTTCTATGCAACACCTCCACCCAGCTCATCCGAATCCCTCTTTCCCTCCCCATCTGTCAAGCTTCCCCACGAGATCTAAATGTCACCATCTGTCTCCCATCAGCCTGAGTCACGGTAAGCCTTGGATTAGCAGGATAGGCCACAAATCCTCCCCAGGCTGGGAAGTGGCATTTAAAATAATCCAGGTTCTGCCTAGAAGAGACACCCCAGCCTGAGCTAATGTCCCATTCCCAATGCGACAGAGGAAAATGGGATAAACATGATCCCTGGAAAGCAGGGGAATGGTGTTGAGCCACCTTCAGCCTCATCTCCTACCTCCTCATCAGACTCAAACTGCACGTTCACCCCATAGGTCTCATCAATGTTGTCATCTGCAGGGAAGAGGGGAAAGAATTCAGTAGGAAATCTGGGCTACACATGCAAAACTCCCAGATCCATATCCCCCCCACACCTCAGAAACATGAAAGCAATATGGTTTGGGACCTTGAAAACCATCCCAAAGTGTTTCCTCGTGGGCCAGCAGGCCTTCCCGCCTTCCTGCCCAGCCCCATCCCAGGAAAATGCCCATACCCATGTTCTGGATCTCCTTGTCCCCGCCATAGTCAGTGATCTTCTTGCCCAGGTTCACCAGGACGTGGTACCGCGTGTCGTCTGTCTGGCCCAGCAGGAGGTCAATCTCCTTCCGACGTTCCTTGTCCCGCAGCTTCTCATTCTTCAGCACGGCCAGGACCTCATCAGCTGCCCCACAGAGGATGTCCCGTGGCTAGGAAAGGGGTGACAGGCAGGGAATTCACCATGGGAAGAGCACAGTGTCATTCCTGACTCTTCCCAGAGCCTCCAAGCACCAGAAAGCCACGTTAATACAACAAAGGTGCCATCAGAACATCCCTGAGCAACAGAGCAGCACCAATGCAGGACAAAAACAGAACAACTTGATGCCCAGAGAAGCTGTAGCTGTCTCATCTCTGCAAGTGTCCCAGACCAGACTGGACAGTGCTGGGAACAACCTGGGCTAGTGACAAGTGTCCCTGCCCATGGCAGAGGGTGGGACTGGATGGCCTTGAAGATCCCTCCAGCCTAAACCATTCCACATGTCTATGAACCCATGGGATGACAGGGATGGCTTAATCGATCCATGGTCTGACCTCCCTCATCTAGGCTGTTATCCCAACCTCACCTGGTCCCCTAGGGCTGCCTGGATGAAGCTCAGCAGGACCTCGTAGGTCTCACGGGTCTCCTTGGTCTTGGGTTTGTAGATGATTCCCACCATCTCATCGATGCCTTCAGAGAGCAGAGTGTAGCCCTTCATCTTGTTGATGTCATGCCTGTCCTCGTCCCTCTTCCTCCTCCTGGGGACAGGGGGAGTAGGAAGAGATGAAGTTAGGGCCAAAAAATACAAGGTTCTTTTATTTGATTTAATTCTTCCTCTTCAATTTTCAGTTCGTGACATGGAGCAAGTGGCTCCAAGTGGGGAAAATAACGTGTTTGTAACTTCCAGGTTGGAGGGGCTTGGTCTCCAGCCCTGTGCTCACACCACCAGGACATTTTCCACCTCCAAATATTCCCAACACCGTTGAGCTGGAGAAGAGAAACATCCAGGAAGACCTTGATGCTCAAAGGGGCTCCAAGAGAGGGATCTGGGACAAGGGATGGGGAGAGAGAACAAGGGGGAATGGTTTCCCACTGGAAAAGTGGAGATTTAGGAGGGATATTAGGGAGAAATTCCACCCTGGAAGGGTGGTGAGGGGCTAGCAAGGAATTTCAGCAGAAGCTGCCCCATCCCTGGCAGTGCCCAAGGCCAGGTCAGACCCTGGTCTTGTGACAGGTCAGGGTTAGGCCTTTAAAGTCAATCCCAACCCAACCCTTTGTGTGACCCCACAGACCCCACCCTGATTCGGGGCAGGAACTCCCAGTTTCTAGTGCGACTCCCACTTACTTGGCTCGTCTCTCCTCCTGCATCTGGGGTTTGGTCCTCTGGGCCTTGTCCCCCATGCGGGTCCCCTCCAGCTTCCCCACCAGCGACAGCACCTCACCCGTGGGCTCGTCCCGACGTGTCCGGTCGATCAGGGACCGGTCAGCTTGGAGCACCAGGTTGGAGTTCTGGGGGGGCACAGTCAGGAATGGGGGGCAGAGAGGAGCTCAGAAGGGTTCTGGAATGGGGTTGAGGGTCATTGGAGTGTCCCGAAATGGGTCCCATTGCAGGGCTGAGGGGCCTGGGGGTCCTGAAATAGCGTTGAAGCAGGAAATGGCATGGGGAGGTACCGAAATGCGGCTGAGGGAGACTAGGGGGGATCCCCCCGCCTTGGTTCCCACTGTGGGGCTGAGGGTGGTCGGGGGTCCCAACCAACGAGTTAAGGGGAGTCCCGAAAGGGATCTCAGGGCGAGACCGGGGGTCCCAAATGTGCGGCCGAAGGAGGTGAGGGCAGCGGGGTGGGTACGGACCAGGAGAGAGCTCACTGTATGGAGGGTGGGTCTCGGTACCGGAAGGAGGTTCGCGGCACCGGGCCGTACTCACCGCCTTGTATTCATACTGTAGGCTCCGGGCGGTCACATCCGCCATGGCTGCACAGGGACCGGGGCCTGGATCAGGACCAGGACCGGGATCGAGATCGGGGCCGGGACCAGGGCCGGACGAGACCGCGCCACCACCGCAACTTCCGGGTCAGGCGGAAACGGCGCCGCGACCCGGAAAAGCGTCAGGGCCCCGGGAGACGCGCCCCGCCTACTCCTCGTTCTGATTGGTTGTAGTGGCCACGTCCCGCCCACCCGCGCTGAGGGACAGTCGCGATTGGCTCAGCCCGGACCCGCCGCTCTCCAATTGGTCAGAGCAGGTGCCGGAGCAGCAGAGCGTTTGAACGCCCTGGGGCGGGCCGAAGGGCGGGGCCAGCGCGTCACCCACGATCTCCTATTGGCTGTTCACAGTAAGCCACGCCCTGCACGCTGGCCCCGCCCCTCCCGGGTGAGGGAACACGTGGTGCCCCCGGGACGGCCCCGAAACACCCCAAATTGTCCCCGTGGCTCTCCTTGTGCCCCAGCTGGGGGGCTTTCTGGGCACTGGAGGGCCTCTGAGCATCGGGGGGGTCCCTGGGTGCCCACCCAGTGTTCTGGCGCCCACTGGGGTGTCACCACCCCTTTCTATGTGCCCTCATCTGCTTTCCAACAGTCTGGATTCCGTGGTCCAGGAGGACATGGCTGGCTGGCACCACCCGGAGGACGGGGGTGGGCATCAGGACTGCGCTGGGCACGTCGGGATGAGAGGGGTGACAGAGACCATGGGCAGAGCCCACCCTCTCCCCAGCGTCCCTCCCACAGCACCTCACCTGCTCATACTGGGCGTCTCAGCCCACCCCACTACCTCGTGCCAACCCACCCACTGTCCACCATACGCTGGCTCTCCCAGGTGAGGCCCCTCCTCACTGCAGGGTAACCCCCTCCTGTAATACCTCCCCAGTCACCTCCTCCTTCCTTTGGCAGCTGCCTGGCCTTGCTAGGATATCTGACACAGGGGATGGGCACAGTGTGAGCATGGGGCTGCCTCACCAAGGTGTCCCCCAAATCTTGCTGGCACCCTCGCCATCTCCATGCCTGCAGGTGACCCCAGTGCCCCAGACCAGCTGAGCTTTGACCCACTTGGACACTACTTTGAACCCCCCAAGTGAGGTGATCCCCAGGGTGGGGGCCATGGGGATGCTGCCTACCCTGTCAGCCCCCCACCAGCCCCTCTGCTTCTCCCAGAGGTCCATCCTGCTCCCGGTGCCCCACAGGGACAGAGCTCAGTGCCACGTGCCCCGTGGGTGCCCCATGCATGCCAGGAACACTGCACCCTTGTTATCTCTGCCGCCCTGCTAATTAGAGAAGTGTGGTGCCAGTTCCTGCCGAGGTGCCTACCAGCCATGCCAGCTTGGCCCTGCCCCAGCAGGGACATCACCACAGGCGTTTTGGGGCCCCTTGGTGACACAGCAACTACTCCCCTCCAGTTCCTGGAGAGCACTCAGCTGTAGCACCATGCTGACAGTGCCCACCTGGCACTCATCCTCCTTCTCTCCTTCCTCACCCCAGACAGATATCCTGGGAAAGCACCATGGAAAAGTACCCCGGGCAGGGACCCAGGACAAATATTCCAGGCAAGGAGTCTGGGCGGGTATCCTGGGCATATCCTGGGCAGCTACCCTGGGTAGGGACCCCAGACAGGTAGGGCAGCTCCCAGGCCATCCCATCCATGCCTGCAGTACTGTGTCCAGGAGGATGCCATCATCCTGTGCCACCTGCAGGTGGGTGACAGGAGCTGCCAAGGCCCTGTGCCAGGGCCGGGATGCGGCTGCTCTAATTCTTTTATTCCAGCTGGTTGCACATGCACAAAGCGGGCAGGGCCCGGCTGCTGGCCCTGCCCTCACTGTGGGCACTTGGGGCACACCGGTACCAAGAATGGCACTGGGGCCACACTGGCACCAGGAATGGCACTGGGAATGGCACCGGGGATGGCACCAGGGCTATGCTGGCACTTGGGATGGCACTGGAAATAGGGATGGAGGTGGGGAATGGGCACACAGGCACACGCCAGACACTTCCTCACCTCTTACCCATTTCCCCAGAGAATTTCTTTGTCACCTGAGCCATGGCCAGGATACTGTGGAAGACACTGCCACCCCCAGGGTTCAGATGCAGTGAGTGGCACAATGTAGGGGGCACCCGGCGTGGGGTCCATCCCTGACCCCACTCTCCCATAGCTCCCAGTGCTGGCACAGCCCAGAGGGGGCCAACCAGGAGGTGGGACCCTCCTTGATGGGGGATGTGGGTGATGTTGGGGACCCCAAAATGTCCTTGTGCCTTTTTTGTGCCTCCCATGCCTGTATTACAGCCCCTGTGGTGGGCACCAGCACCCACTGGATGGGTCCTGGGCACTGGGCAGCCTTGGGGAGCACACAGAGTCCCACTATGCCCCTGACTCTCCCCCCCAGTCTCTCTGGGGCCACCTGGCACAGGTGTGTACCCAGCTGGAGCAGGATGTGCCTCCTTGGTCTCAGGAAGATGCTGGAGAAAGGGGGGGTCCCTGTCCCTCCACCCTGACCTGGGGTCCCAGGCCACTGCCACCCCAAAACTTGGGCTGGGCTGGGTGGGGTGAGCCAGACTGACCAGAGCTGGGACTGGCCAAGCTGGTCAGAACTGGGCTGGGCTGAACTGAGATGAGATGAGCCTGGTTGAACTAAGCTCAGCCAGGCTGAGCTGAGCCTGTTTGGGTCAAGCCTGGCCAGCAGAGCCAGGCTGAGTCAATCTGGGCTAAAGCAAGCTGGGCTAAGCCAAGCCTGGTTAAGGTGACCTGAACTGGGCTGAGACAAATAAGGACACTCTGAAGTGGCCTGAGCCAAGCATGGTTGAACTGAGCTGGGCTGAGCCAGGCCTGAGCCGAGTGGGGCTAAATTAAACTGAGCTGAGCCGACCTGATCTGAACTGAGCTGACTTAAGCCATCTGGATCCAACCCAACCTTAGCCAAGCAAAGCTGAGTCAACTGGTTCTGTCTGACGCAAGGCAGGCTAAACTGAGCCAACTAGTTCCAATGCAACATAGCTGGTTCTGATCCAATCTGAGCTGCTCTGAGCTGACTGATTGCAATCCCACCCAGCCTGATCCAAATTGAAACCCATTCAAGCCAGGTTGAACTGAGTTGAGCCCAGCCTAGATGACCTTAGCTGATTGGTTCTGATCTGACCCAAACCAAGCTAAACTGAGACAAGCTCAGCTGAGCTGAACTGGGCTGAGGCAACTGGTTCTGATCTGACTTGACTGGTTCTGATCTGATCCAGTGTGTTTTGATCTGATCTGAGCTGGGTTGAGCTGAGGCCAGCCAAGCTGAGCTGACTGATTCCGATCCAACCCAACTGGTTCTGATGCGACCCGACTGAAACCGAGCTGTTCCAAATCTGACCCAACCGGTTCCGATCCGACCCGACTGGACCCGGGCTGTTCTGGATCAGACCCGACTGGACCCGAGCTGTTCCGAATCCGACCCGACTGATTCCGATCCCCCCCGACTGGACCCGAGCGGTTCCGATCCGTGACGTCACGGTGGGCGTGGCCCGCGGACCCGCGCGGCGCGCACCCGCCGCCGCCCCTCACGGCCGCTGCCGCC